>VDFB02124904.1:0-33794 GCA_007258455.2 Sequoia sempervirens | reverse complement strand
CAATGCTTTTTTCTCTTGAGATGATAAAAAGTGATAAAAAAGTTGTGTAGAATTAATTTAAATGTGTATTTATAGGAAACATCTTATTTTCCCATTAATTAGACCTAAGAGGCCAACATTTACCGGAAATAAAGTTAAATTGATTAAATTCTTGCTTAAATTTGAACTTTCCCTCAAAGGGGACTTATTTGCCCCATTTGGTGAATGGGTCACACCAAAATCTATAATTGGGTTCACCAAAATGAACTTTAGATTTTTTAACCCAATGTACTCTCTAACTCTTATAGGGTTTTTCACTCAAAAGGAGAGAGATTAGATCCAAAAACGCTAACTCGGGTTCATTTGAATAAAGGATATGTGTGATGTTGTATGAGTTAAATGAGATGACCTAAGTGTTGCTAAACTATGAAATTGATCAAGCATTTATGCAAAGTCTAAGAATTATGACTTGTTTGAAAACACATTGTGTATTGCTAAAGTGAGCTAAATGGATGAAATATGCAAAACAAAAAGAGATAGATAAAATTAGAGTGCACCTGGAGGAAAAATGATGTCACTAGAATATTCTGGAGTGTTTTAGAGACTTTTGTTAATGGTAAATAGGACTTATTCGCCAAATATGGAGAATCAGTCCTAATGTTGGTGAAATCTTCTGGAAACCTATTTCTGATTACCAAAAGTTGAAATCTCATAAAATAAATTTTCAATCCTACATGTGGGACTCATTCACCATAGGTTGTGAATCAATCCACCTTCAGAAACTTGGAAAATTAGAGGAAGATTTTGTGGAGTTAGATTTGAAATTTTGTCTCCTATAGGTCTCTGCTTCTAAAACTGCCAAAATCAAGTTTGAAAATGACTTTTTGTTGATGTCTTGACTTGAATTATGAAGAGATGACTTAAATTACTTTGCAACTTGATCTCAAATTATTCTCAAGCTTCCAAAGGATTTGAATCTGCAAACACATAAGAAGAAGAGAAGAAATGTTGATTCTTAAGGTATGGGTGTTTTCCTTGGTCAAACCCCATTTAGGTAATTAAACTAAATTGATGAAATGAAACATGTAACAATGGAATAAATTACCTTTCAATGATGATTTTATCTTGAAATTATGCAACATAACATGAATATTCAGCCCTTGAATGTTTTAGGAAGCGAACTTGAAGATTTCTAATGGAGTAGCCCTAAGTTGCTTGATAGAAGACTGATGAGTAATACATTCGGAGATGATAAGAATATTATGGATTGAAGACTTGTCCAAATTAGGCAAAAAAAACTTATTTATACTAACTTGTGCCTTAGTAAGCATTTATACCTCATCACAAGCTGACATTAAGTGACTTTTTAAATAAAAACCCGAAAGGAGATTTGATATATTTTGAATTTAAGGGAAAGAGGGACTCATTCGCCACCCATGGCAAATGGGTCCCACCTAGGACCTAAAAACAAGTGTTACGAATAATGTTGTGTTTAATAATTTTTGTCAGGTTTATATTAAAAAATACACTTAATTAAGACATAAGAGGGCATAAGGGGTCAAATAAGTCATAAGAAAGGTGTAAATAAGAAGATGTGCATAGGAGAGCCTGAAATTTTGTTATAAGACTTTATAACAGTTCAAAATAGGACTTAATATTGAATAGAAAGGAATATTTATATGAATTATAATAAAAATAGTCTAGAAGAGTGTAGAAATGTGTTACAACACTTCACAACACCTTCACAAGACATCATCAAATGTATTTTATTTGATTTGCAAGGGTCTAAGACCTAGTGTGGATACATAAAATACCTCACAACACTAGATTAAGACCTTGTTTTATTCAATTTAATCATGAAATAATCCATATCAAGCAAAGGGTCCATTTTCTATAGCACACAATGATAACAACCTACATCACAAGTGTTATCTAAAAAAGAAACATGATGCATGATGATATTGACATGATTCTTGAATCTTGAAAGTATTTCCAAAACACTTGATAATGACTCTTGAATGATTTTGAATTCTCTTGAATTTCTTTTGATATCAAATTTTATTTAGGAACTCTTCATAAGATTGCTTGGATCACACTTGCTCATTAAAATTTCTAGGGGAAAGTATGTGAAATAACCTTGTATTTATACTTGTTTATGCCAGATTTCCCTAAATTACAACAGTACAAGCTAATATTAGATCTAGGAGAATAAAATACCATCAAGAATTGAATTCAAAAGTAGGTCCAAGCTAAGTGGGACTCATATGCTAGTTGGGGCGTATGAGTCATAGTAGGCTAAGCTTGTGACAAAAATTTCAAGAATTGTTAAATTCTATGCTAAATTTAGGTTTAGGCCCCCAAACTTAGGTGGGACCCATACCCCCAAGGTGGAGTATGAGTCCTAGATCACTAAATATGGGCCATATAAACCAAAAAAATTAAATTATGATTGGCTATTTGATATTTGTTTGGATTATCCTTAAAATGATGCATTAAATAGGGCTTGTGGATGAAAAATAGGACCAAATAAGGCATAAAGAACCCTAATTTTAGAAAGGAAGGCCCAAAAAAGAATGAAAATGTAAAGGGATACATTTTTCTACACTACACCAACAAATTATCAAAACATATCTAACTATAGCAATGAAGAAGGCTTGAAAGAGATCACAACACCACATAATACACAAACACCATGATTTTAGTTGGAAAACCATAAATGGGAAATACCACAATGAGGATTACCTTAGAATATATTATAACCAGTTATAAGATATTATGGGGGCTCACTACCAAGACTCACTATCCTTATAAGGCTCACAACTAGAAATTGATACAAGAAAAAAGTGGCTACACAACTAAATTGTTAATTTTTTGTAAGATTCAACTTCCTTGTGGTGAATTCAATTCCAATGAAGCTCTAAATACAAAATACTATTTTTCTTAGTAGTCACTCAACATACACAACAATTTTTCCCTGATTCTGATCTGACACATACAAGTTTGCAAGTTTGCACAATATCAAATTTTACACAAACCACATTCCCTTGTCTACCTTTATGCAACTCAAAAATGTTCCACATATATACCATATTACATCTACATAAATCAACCTAATTAGATTTATCCCTAGTTTAATTCAAAATTGATTTATTATCTTCAACCTTGAAACAAAACATCTTCAAAATTAAATTAAATTGGCAAAACAAGAATTTAGGTTGGAACAGATCTAAAGTAGATCCCCTTAACATCCATAATACATATTAATATTCATAGCATAATTTCAAAGATTAGGTTAGCTAAGAATTAGACATAATCACAAAATAAGCTAATCTAACCAACATAAATCATCCATACGATCATGTAAGCACACACAATCTAGAATATATGTAGTACTAACACTTGTAAACCATCTTCCAAAATTCTAGAATTTGAATCCAAACACCAAAGAAATGAAAACCAGATAACACATACCATCTTACATTGTATAAGCTAGAAAAATGTATGCCAAACTTCTACTACTTGTCACTTTCATCTTGATCAACCAAAATCACTGAAATCTTGATCATAGGTGTAATTAGTAGTCTGAAATAACATACTATAACTCTATAATTTGGCCTTATAACACGAGAATATTTAGACCAAATTTTTGGATCAAGGTGTCACAATTTTTTTTTACCAAATTAGACAAAACTGTCAACAATAAATGTTGGCATCTATGACAACACATCAAACAATTCCCTCTTCATTATTGCAACAATCTTCCCCTTTTTCATTGATGGAAACATGTTCCAAAAATGAATCTCCAAAAATTCAACTTCAAAATTGTCTTCAAAAAATTGTATCAACTCACTCTTTGAAATATACATCAAAAATTCTCCCAAAACATATGTTGCTCCAGCAAGCCTTCTCCTTCACACATTTTCTTAAGAATTATAGCACCAAATTTTTTTTGACCTTCTAAAAACTTCTCTCCAAATCTTCTTTAACACAACTTTAGCACCAAAAATTCTCCCCCCTTTGACATCAAGGAAAAAGGGTGTGCCAGTGAGACACATGTATGTACAAAAAGACAACTAAAATGAAATGATTTTCTCCCCCTTACAGAGTTATCCCAAGAATTACATCCAATCATATATAAAAGAATGAAAAATTAAAAGCAACTGAAATTAAATAATAATATACAAGGTGAAATCTGTTCATCTGAAGGAGGAATCACCTTCAAGCTCCTTGAGAATGGCTTCAAAAGTAGATTTTCCTTCATCCCAACTCTTCTTAGCTGAAGCAAGCACCTTATACATAGATTCCCAATCCACCAAGCTCTCCTCTCCCTCTTCCAGAGTGGTTAGATTAGGATTTGTCTTTTCTATATTTTTTGTATCCATAAGGACACTTGAAACTGAAATGTGCTTTGTCTTCACCAAGTCCCCAAGCTTACCAAACTACCTTATAACATCCTCTTTCTATCTTTGCAAAGTTAAAAAATTGTTTTGTAAGTCTGAAATGGTGGTCCAAGAGGCATAGTTTATATCTTTTGTAATGTCATAAGCTCTAAAGACATTAGCCTATTGTGACTCTATTGAGTCAATTAAATCCTTAACGCCTTTAGTGAAATTTGGCAACCTCATGCAATATACAAACAATTATTGAGATTCATCTTGACATTCCTTTACATCTTTCAAGATTTTCATTACTTTGCTATGTAGAGTTGCACATTTATCATGTAGTTCAAGCAATATTTTCTCTACAAGCCTTGATTCTACCTTTTTTGTAGTTTTCTCCTTTAGATTAAAGGTGTACTCCCTATTTAGGGGGAAAATTTTGGTTTACCAAAATCAAAATGATAGACCACTAATTCCATACAATAAACATGTGATTATGTGTATGATATGATCCAAATAATAATTAGAAATCAATCCTAACTATTATAGAAAAAATAAGGGAAGTTTTGACAAGATAGAATGATGTGTACCTCACTACAAGAAGGCTATTTTTAGGTCACAAAGGACTCATTCACCTTTACTAGAGAATGGGTCCTTGTTAGGGTTTTTGAAATTGACATCTAGGTTCTATTCCTTGATGTTTGCACTCTCAAATTTGCAATGATCAGCTCCCAAAAACGTAAAAAAAAAATTGTAGCCTCATTTCTATGTTCTTGCAATGTGAACGACAACTTTGACTCTTAACAAATTTGACAATTCTTTTCTCCAATCTTGTTCTCCAATTGATCTTCAACCTATAAATTTGTAAAATAACATTTAATATGAGAAAAACTTGTTGATTGTTAGTGAATAAGCGTTTGCCTGAGTCAAACCGATTTTAGGTAATTAAACCAAATGATGAAACAATGAAATAAGGACATGAAACATGAAACCTGAAATGATGATACCTTGGAAGTTGTATTGGAATGTAAATCTATAAACTAACATGAAGTGTCCATGAAGAACATATATATAGATCTCAAATTAGGGGTATGTTTAGTATCATCATGGAAAAAATAGGCCCTTAAGTGGGAAAAAATTTAGAAAAAATAGAGTTAGGAAACTTGACATAAAAATTTGAATAAGTTATCTATATTATTTCAAAAATATGTAACAATAGAATCTGTAGAAAATTGAATGTAGTTTCTAAACTACTAGGTTTATTTAAAAAAATAAAAAATCTATTTGGTGAAAATTTGAAATTTCAATGTATAGTACTTAAATTTTAGGGAAAAACAAAAAGTAGGTGTTTGTCTCACCACCCTAACCACAATAAAATCATAATATTTTTTAATTAATAATATTTTAGATATAAGTAGAGGACTCATGTCCAGATGCGATGCATATTTTTTTGTAATTTTTTTCCAAGTAAATAATTAATTATAATTTTTTTATTACAAATTCTAAAAAATATAAAAACTCGTATGTTTGACCACCTTAACTTGATCAAATCTTCATGAAATTATATATATATATTTTTTAATCCTATAGTATGTGAAGCATAGAATGTGACACATGTTTTAGATGCAAAAAATGTGATACTATTTGAAAGCTATATATGTTTTTCAATCAGCTTATCAATCAGGACTTTAGTCATAATTCAAATAGAAAATGAATAATAATTATTTATTAAATTCAAAGTACAACATAATTTATATTGATGGAGAGCTAAGAATGTTCTTTAAAAACCCTTTTCATTTCATCAATTTTGGGTTACAAAAAAATTGTCAGTCACATACCCTACACATACCCATCATATAGCCACTTTTTGGCCCATCATGATCCTACACATACCCTTAGATGTGAAACAAAGCTTGAAAATAGATCTTCAATGTTAGCTACATCAATAATATTAGCTCAATAGCATGCTTGATGCACTATGCCTTTAACATTATGATATGACCTTGAATTGCTATAATAAAATCCTTACAATCTACCCTTGAATGCGTTTGAAATGCTCTTGTAAACTATTAGAATTGTTGCGTAAGGTTAATTATATTTTCAAGGATGAAACTATGTGAATTAACCGCATATTTATACTAATTCTAGAGATTAATCCTGAAATTCAAATAATCCACGCCAACATCATATCTAGAATTGAAAATCATTAAAATCAGCCCACAATAAATTCAAAATGGGTTTCATATGTGAGGAGGACACATTGACCACTAAAGGTGAATGGGTCCTAGCACAAATTTCTAGGACTATGCTTCAGGGGCATGAAAGAACATCAAAAACCCATTTGAAAAATGCCACGAAAGGGGTGTCCTATGTGGAGAGGGCCCATTTGCCACTAAAGGCGAATGGTTCCTAGAACCATTTTATAGGAACTTAAATTTTCCAAATTAAATTTCATGCAAAATCATTATTGGGTGTCATTATAGATCCTTCAGAAGGTGTAATTACTAGGGATTAAATTTGAATTAAAGGGACCAATTAAGCTAAATTAACAATAATTAGTTAATGAAGCCCTAGTTAAGTGTGAAAGTGTAATACAACAATTTACAACACTAAATCAAGGCATTATTAGGTTAAATTTATATCAAGTGTTCTCAAAGTAAGTGTGAAAAAGGGTTACTTATTTTGATGCTACACTCCCTAAGTGAATCAACCTGGAACCTCAAATTCTCAACAGGTGTGAGATAATCATCATTTGTTGTATTGGGGGTTGCATCTTGTAAAGACTTGATGACATCATTGATTAGCTCAATCGCCTTGTGATGATTTTATATAATTTCCTTTCTCTTGAAGGAAATAAAAGTGTCTTTCAGCTCCATTCTTTGAATATGTGAGATCTTATTTAGATCTACATAGCCTTATTGTGATGGGAGTTGAATAAGCTATGGTGGAATGGCTAGTTGAATCCTCATTTATCTTGTCAAAAGACACTTGATAGTACTGTTGGTTATTTTTTTAGAACAAAACTTATTCTTACTATAGGCCTATGAACTTGCTAGGAACAATTATCAGTAAGGTTAAGGATTTTCCAACACATAAGTAAAGGATTTTAGGTCTTCACTTCTTCACTTTGGGCTCTGTCAAACCTAGGAGGGTAATCCTAATCAATGTGTTTGTAGATACTAGTGTGTATTAGTATCAAACATAGTATAAATAGATAATTCTCCTTAAATGTTTGATAGACACAAAATCCTAAAGATTTGGCTAACCTTCATAGCAGGGTATGTGCAGGATCATGATGGGCCAAAAATTAGAGATATGATGGGTATTTATAGGGTATGTGGCTGGCGACAATTTTTTTACCTAAAATTGATAAAATGAAAAGGGTTTTTAAAGGAGATTATCAACTTTCCACCAATATAAATTATGCTTTAATTTGGATTTAGTAGATAATTATTATTCATTTTCTCTTTGAATTATGACTAGAGTCATGATTGATAGGTTGATTGAAAAACATCTATAGCTTTCAAATGGTATCACGTTTTTTGAATCTAAAACATGCGTCACATTCTATGCTTCGCATACTATTGGATTAAAAACAATAAAATTAAATTTTATGAAGTTTTGACTAGGTTAAGGTGGTCAGACATATGAATTTTTATATTTTTTAAAAGTTGTAATAAAATATTCATAATTAATTATTTATTTGGAAATTTTTTTTTAAAAAAATATGTATCACATCGGGACATGAGTCCTCTACTTATATTTAAAATATTAAAAAAAAATTATCATTTTATTGTGGTTAGGGTGGTCAGATAGACACCTACTTCTTATTTTTTCCCTAAAATTTAAGTGCTACTACATTGAAATTTCAAATTTTCACCAAATAATATTTTTTTCTGTTTTAAATAAACCTAGTAGTTTAGAAACTACATTCAGTTTTCTATAGATTCTATTCTTACATATTTTTGAAATAATATAGATAACTTATTCAAACTTTTATATCAATTTTCCTAACTCTAATTTTTCTAAATTTTTTGCCACTTAAGGGTTTGTGTTTTCCATGACGATCCTACACATACCTAGCAGTGACTAACCCAAACAAGAGAAGATGTTTCATTAAAATTCCCACACACCTAGAAAGAGCAGTATAAGTGATTTCATTGTATTTTATGATCAATAGTTGAATTAGTCACCACAATTGGAGTATGATTACTTTGCTAAACCAATTCCATATTCTTGGACCATAGTCAAACTAGATACCCATATGACTAGATAACAATCTTGCATTTAACAATACCCAAAGGCACAAAACTATTGCATTACAATACTCCCACCAGTCATTTCCATAATTTACCTCTTACTAGCATCCTCAAACAAAATTTATTCAAACCCGCTATTACATTCAAGAATTTACGTACATTCATTGAATTAATAAGTAAGAATAAAACAACACATCTATTGGAAACCAGCAAAGACAAATAAGATAACCATTGATTATATTATTCATAGTCTATGTAACCTGTACATAGGAGAGTAATATATGGAAATTTTATGCTACTTTTCTATATGCGTTGTCATTGTCATTATCAAAACCATATGCATATCAACTGAATTTTCCTAGAACATCTTACTAGAAAGTTGAATATATATATTTTTTTGTGTTTAACTTCTTCAAAAAAGAACTATGTATTAACCTCCCTATAATTTAACATTGAAATCCCTTTTATGAGACAAGGGAGTAAAAGCATCGGGTTGAATTAGATTTTCATTTCACTTTCATTCCAAAATTAATTTCAACAAAAAGTGAGAGTATTCCCCAATCCATTGCAAGCAATGATGTGTATGTCATGGGAGAGCAAAAAAAAACCATAAAAAGCATTTGCTAGATAAGGTCCACCATTCTTAAAAAAGTGTCACTATTGCAACATCAAAAATATGTAAACTATTCATTCCAACCCAACAAAATTCACCATCAACACCAAAGGAAAAAGTAAATAAAGACCCATATCACAATACACCAACCAAAGAGAGAAAGATAACACAAAGGAACAAAAAATGAGCACCCACTAAGAGAGGGAATAGGGTGCTACTTTTCCTTGTCAATCAACAAAGTCAGAGGAATCATGGTAGTTGCTCTTGTTCCCACTCAAGAATACAAGACATAAGTGGGCCCCTCACAAGATGGTAGAGAATGGTCAAGATTGATTCACACCACTCACCATCTATCATTGATTTCCTTCCTTACAAAGAAATCACCATCATCAGAGCTTGGAGGGTTTCTCAAAAAGTGATAAGTGTCACTCAACTCACTAGCCTATGTAACTATCTTTCTTTAATGCTTTAGATGGATAGGTGCTTGGGGATTGGTCCTGATGAGAACATGTGTTGCAGTGTCAATTATTGATCTTTGTTAAAATCATGTCTACTTCCCTTCTAAAACAATGGTCCCACCATCTAATAGTAACACATGGCCATCACCCACTAGCCCGTGTATTTAAAATAACATGAAATAAACCAACACGGGTGTGCAGGGAGTGATCAAGATGTGGCCACATCTCAAACTTGCAAATTGTTGATCCTCTTTGAATGGCGTTAGATAAATTCACCAAAGAAACTAGGCCCACCAATATGCTAGACACATGTCTGAAGTCTGTCAGCCTGTGTGAATAAAATAAGAAGGAATAAATAATGCGGGCACACGGGGAATAGGTGGGATCAACTTGCGATGATCAAACGACTAGCATAAAATCCTAATTTTGCACATGCCACAAAAGTTAACATAAAAGGGGCCCATATCTAGGGCAACATGAACTTGACCCACATAAAATGAAGCCTAAGGATTTAAGCCATTTTAAAAATAAAACCTTGACCATAGGGAAATTTATCACTCAAAAGGACTAAGGTGACTGACATACCTAAAATTAGGGGGCTGATAAAAATAATGACTTTGATGGCTTAACTAATATCTTAAACAACTGGAGACCGGGAACATTAGGCCAATGCAACAATATAATGATCAAGGGTTTTTCTAGACTTATAGGTCAAATTTGGAGGGTTTTAAGTCATAAGACCCTAAAATTTTTACAAGGACACAATCCTAAGCCAGAAACGAGGATCCAAGCCAAATTTTACGCAATTTTAAAATAGAATTGAGAATTGCTTTGAGTGGTTCCATCAGTGGGTCTTGTTGGGGACACATGCCTCTTTTAGGCATGGTGAGATCCCATAATCAAGGGAGAGAAAACCAGGTGCCTTATCCATTGGGAAATAGAGTCTTTTTGAAATTTCAAACCATAGTTGATGGCCCCAGGTTACCAAATGAAAAGAAAATGCCATGTTTAACTTTGTTAATGAAGCGCAGATTTTTGGGTAGGATTTATAAGCTACCCTTACACTCTTAGGATGTTTCACCTAAAAGGAGAGAGATAAGCCCCACTCAAAGGTCTAAGTGGTTCACTCAAATTAAGATGTGTATTGTGTTATTGAAGCTAAATGAAATGATCTAATGGTAATTAAGCTATGAAATAGAGAGATTATGAATGCACAACCTAAGAATAATGCAATGTTTGAAAACACATTGTGATATGTAGAAAACACCTAGAAATGATGGAAGTGTCATAAGTATTTACATCTTCATATGTCCATGCTATGAATTTTCAGTAATCTTTAAGTGTTTGAGCAATATTTCTCTTTTCTTCTATAGTACAAACCTTCCCTATGAATACATTCTTAAGATCTTCATTATGCAACTTGTATAACTTAGATAGTCCTTCGTTACTTTGAGGTAAATTTTTCTGTCTAACTATCTAGTCAATATCAAACAATATTTCTAACTCAATTATTCCTTTCAAAATATTATTATCTTTGGCTTCAATCAATTCTTCCTCCCTAATTTCGCCATTAGGACAATCTATCTCTTCACTTATTTGTGCTTCAAAAATACTAGAAGTAGTAATGAATTCCAATATGTGTTGATCATCTTCAAATACTTGTAGGTTAGTGACATTATCAGGAACCGAAGGTAATTGTACCAATTCAACTATGAATCATTTCAGATCTGAAGTCTCTAAAGGTTCTAGAGTACTGGCAGTAGTAGCTAGAGCATTGGCTCTTTGACTGAATCTTCTACTTATATGAGTAATATTGAATTCATCGAAATCTTCAATTAAATCCCACACTCGGTGTTAATAATTAGATAATCTTTTGGAGTGGAAAATATATTTCTTTTAGACTTCTTTAACTACCAAGTTTGAATCACCAAAAAATTTAAGGATTCTAGCTTTCTTCTTGATTGCTAGGATCAAGCCATTAATAAGGGCTTCGTAATCTGCCACATTGTTAGTACATTGAAATACAATCAATATGCAACAAGAAAAGACATACCTTATAGATTGATAAGTTCGATTCCAATTCCAATTCCTTGTTTTGATTTTGATCTATCAATTTAAGAATCCAAGGTTGATCACCTGTAGTCAATATTTTACCATTCATTGATATCATTGAATAAATCTTTTTAGTCGATATATTTTTATCTTCATTTTTATATGTTTCTGGTTTATTTCTTTTGGTGTTATCATGTTCTAGACAATATCGATTCTCAATCTTGCTGATTATGTCCAAATACATCATACAATTGGTTTTTGAATGTGCAGCATTATGCAACCTACACCAATCATGCAACAACAAACCTTTTAGTGAAATTTTACTTTTACTGCTTTCCTAAGCTTTTGTAATAATATTCTTCTAAAACTTATCGTACAAACTATTCTCTTCTTTAGAAGAATCACAATATGATTCAATTAAAACATCTTTTCTAGGAATTATGTCATTACATTTCTTAGCATCACAGGTGAAAACTTCCTCCATTTTAACTCATGAACTTCATATTTTATAAACTCTTGGTTCTATATCAACATATAGAAGTTCATTTTTATGATTATAATCTATCATCATGTACTTCATGTGTGGTTCTATTTCAATTTGGATTTGATTAGGAACTACTTTCCATGGTAACCGCATGTGTGAGAAATCGGTAACCATATATCCATTCAATGTTTTAGACCAATCTCTACTTAGAAGCATACCATAAGTATTAGGTATCTCCATGACTTCAATGTCAATATAATATTGGATTCTGGGATCAGAAGCCAATTGCATGTGAATATTAGTCAACTCTCCTACTATGTTTACCTCTATCTTGTCAAGTTGAGTGAATTTCTTTAAAGAATATGTAAGGGTTACTGTTGGTATGTGGCGACTGATCATGCTATACTGTATAGCCCATGGTATACTGTACACCCTGGCCCCCTGTCCTCGGTGGGGTCCGGGGCTGGGCTGGGCCCCGGGCGGGGGTTCGAGGGCGCAGCCCCCGAGAAAAATTTTTTTGCCGTTTTTTTCACGTCGTCAGCGAAAAAGGAAAAATCTCCGAAAAAGAAAAAAAACTGACTTTGTAAAACCCTAATTCTGGAAGCTTCTAAAATCTTGTTAAAAGGGGTTGGGATGGGGGTTACAGTATGAAGAAAAACGCGATTATTCACAAGATTGTAATAGGTTTTGCACTGGATAATAAAAGTATTGGATGGCTGCGGTTTGGTGGATGTAGCCCAGATTGGGTGAACCACGTTAAATTCTTTGTGTTATGATTTATTCTGTGTATGTTTTAGTTTCTCTGTTTATTATTTAAATCTGCATTTAATTGTTAGATATCTGCCATCTCTAACCCTAACAGTTACCTTAATGTCTAAAATATGGATAATGACATCACATTAGTAGACACTCCATAGTCTACTAAATATTCATGAAGATTCTTACTGAATATTCTCAAAGTGAGCAAAAATGGTGGGGACTCTAATTTTCCTTTGTAGAAGGTTACTTGCGCATCTTCTATGGGAACAATGTTCTTATCTTTTTATTTTTTATTTTGACTATCTTTCACTTGAATGTCTTTGAATTTTCTTTCTTTGGGAAAATCTTCTAAAGTTTTTAAGAAAGCTTTCTTGATCATAGCCATCTTAAGTAATTCTGATAAAGAAAGGCTAATCTTTACCTTCTTAATTTCTTCTACTAAATAATTAATCAATTTTTTTTCATCAGTAGAGTCTATCTTTTCACTTTTTGAAACATTTACTTGATTTGTCATCAGGTGGAGTATTCACATTATTAGGTGGGATGAATGTTGTTAAACGCCCATTGAATTCACCTCCACTATTAACGTTGTTCCTCATGTTGTAATCATGTCCCTTTTGATACTGTCGAAAGGCATGTATTTCATTTATTTCTTGAGGCTCATTTTCATCTTGATAAGGAAAAGTATATGTTTCAAAAGTCATAGTCAAATTATCACCTTCATATTCATGAGAATGACTTGTGATAACGGTAGGAAATTTGAAGCATTCATAACTTTCTAGGACTAAAGAAAAGTCATATCCTACCATAACTAATTCATTTCCTTTAGGAGGATGAGAATCAAAATGCTCATTGTAATGAGTAGCAGTAAGGAAAATGTTTGAACCAATTTTGAATTGTGAAAAATCCACTTCAACATGAGCATTTGCATTATGAATTCTACACCAATTGTTCATTGCAAGGTTATCTAAGTTTAATTTTGATGTATACTTTTCATCAGTTGAATCAAGATTATCTAAAGTTGTGGATACTACCCCATTATTAGGGCATGTATTCTAAGGTCTAGGTGGCCTAGGAGCATTATACACTCTATTTTACAAATTCTGATTATTATTCTAAGAATATAAATTTTGATTTTTTAATTGTGTAACCTTTGTGGTTAATCTTTTGATTTGATCTTCAATTTATTTCTTGTCTTCCTTTTCCTCAGAAATTTTGACAGTTTGATTTTCTTGAGTTTGTGAGAAAAAAGAGTTTCCATTAGGACGCAGTTCTGTAATAGCTGGACCAGGGTGGGACTAAAGCTTGACGATTTCCTAGTTGAAAGAAAGTATTTTGAGGAAATGTCCCATTTTGGACCATTGTACGATAAGAATTATGAGCCATTGGATGACCTATAGGGACTCCATTTACATTCGGGATAGGTTAAATATTCAATCCATTTCCAAGATGTTTCATTTCTAAATTTATAGTTACGGCTTTAACATAGGCTTTTGGTAGAGTAGTGGGAGGATTTTCTCTTTGCTTCACAAATATAGTAGTCAAAGGATCTACTGTTGTATAATAAACTACGATGGCAGATAAATTATCCACTACATAAGGTGCTTGTAACCTAGAATAATCCTTTTGAAATTCTTCATTAAAAATAGTTATAGGTTCACCTTCAAACCTATTGATTTGAGTGAATTAATGATATAACAAAGAAGGATTAGTTGGTGTTCTAAACCTGGCTAAAAATTGAGTTTCCATGTCTTGCCATGATCTGATAGAATTACAAGGAAAGTTGATATACCACTGGTAAACTTCATCACTCATAGTATATGGGAACAACTGACACACGACACCTTCATGTTGAATTCTTGCTCGAAAGCATGTATCCTTGAATATACTAATATTCTCTTCAACATCTTTGTGAAAATAATACTTAGGACACAACTTGTTAGGATTTTTAGGTAAATCATTGTACATGAAAAATTGAATCAGTGACTACACATTAAAGAATTCCATCACTATAGGAGGTGATGGTGCAAGAATAGTTCAAACCTTTGGACTTGCACTTAAAATTCTAGAATTTTGAGGTCTAGATGATGTTCGACCACTAAGCTTGACTAAGGTCACCCAAGGATCACTAGACCGAGATCTAGTGGTTCTACAGAAATCTAGTTTAAAACCTAACAAAACCAATAAAAACAACCATAGGCCCTCCTTCTAATGCCAGTTCCTGTTGATGACAGTTTTACTCATAGTAAGCAGTTCAAATAAAATCTCCATAGAAAAGACCGCAAAGAGCCTATCCTTGTGGAAAGATAGGGAACAAAGACAACCTAAGAATAAATTATGCATTCATAGGAAAAATATTGTCTTTCGTTCAATCCCAAGTCTCTGATATCTAGGTCATGGTTGCACTAGGGTCACTCTTGAGTAATGATGTGACATTTGTTGTTAATCTTAAAGGGACTACAATTATTTCTATCTTTGGTAAGAATTGTAAATATTTCACATAAAATTTAACCTCACTCATCAAATAATATCATGAAATCCAAAGATTCAACATAATATTTCATCAATATCACAAATTATTTTCTATCACTCAAGCAAATTTAGCATTAAGTATTCAAAAATTTCATTTAAAATAAAATATTTTCAACAAAATTATTTCCATTCATTTATATTTTTTGGAAAATTTTCAAAATATTAAACCTCTATTCTAAAAAAAAGTATTAAAAATACTGAAAAATAAAAGTTTATCTCGGTTATTCTCCATAAATGCCCCAAAGAATTAATTAAAATAGAGCAAAAAACTTTATATTTCACTAGATTGCTTCACAACTACGTATAAAATGGTGCAAGCTTTTAAAGAGAGGGTTTTGTTTATGGACACCGAGTAGTTTCCGTGTGCACCCTTAAATAGCACAACATACAGTCTTGTTCAGCCAAACTTACAAAACTAGCTACAAAATATACTAAGATAGATAGCTATCCATAAAGATCTGATATCTATTAATGTCTACGTGCATACAAAGTTTTACACCAGAATGGTTCAGAAAATAGGAAAAAAGAACAAAATTTAAAAAAAAATTATGCTCCTCCGACATCCAAAAATTCTAAAAATAAAATAAAAATGTGGGAGGAGATGGCCTTTTATAAAAACATGGCCCCAAAATTTTAACTTAAAAGTATTTCAAAGAATCAGAAACAACAAATTAAAATGTATCACATGGCATCTACCAATTGTCATCAAGAACATTCTAGAATAGTCAAGGCTTTGACTTCATCCATAGCAACACTTCTCTTCATACTTCAAAACAAACACTTTGTATCAATCAAGGCTACCAGCTTCCTTCCAAAATACTGGAATGAGGAATACATACCATGAATGGGATCAATCTGCAAATTTAAAATTGAAACCAAAATAAAACTCATTATATTTTTGGTATCTAGTATTTGGTTCTCTCTCTTTTCGCTTATGACTCGAGCTCCAGGATTCTTCCTTCTTTCTTCAGCTAATATTCTCATAAAGCTCTTAATATTTGATGCATCTGTTCTTTCTAAATTCTTTGTATTTCTCTCCAAGTGAGCTTGAGCCTAATATATTGTTAAGTTACTCAAAATATCGTATCATTTTTTTGTGCTTTTTCTACTTCATACTTGGCTATAACATTTATGCACTGTATTATTTCATCAATGACCTCATGTATTAGCAATTGAATAGGATCTTTGTTTATCCTTTCTATCCATTCCTTGAAATCTTTAGCTTCCTTCCCCTCCTATCCTAATGTTTGGTGATCAAAACCTTGATGTGTCAATATTTCAATGAATTATTGATTTTCATTGATCAATCTTTTGCACTCGATGATGACTCTTTCAAATCCTTCAATACATTGTATTAATATGTCACCTTCCCATTTCAATTTTTTCTTCCACTTTCCTAGCAATGAAATTTCATGTACTAATATTACATTATTTTGTATTAAGTCTTGGATGTTTGATAGCATGAGAATTTCAATGTTTCGCCTTTCATTAATCACCTGCTCTTGGCGAAATCTACATTTATCTTCAAATATTTTCAATTTATCTAAATGATGGCATGCTTCCTTGTACTTTCTTATTACAACTGTAATAAATTCTTCTCCTTGCTTTACCCAGTATTTAATCCATTCTTCAAACATATTCATATTATGATGAACTGCAACAATTGCATCTACTTGCTCCTATGACATCATCACTGGAAGTTAGGGTAGTTCAGCTTTTTCTCGATCAAATAAAGTCAATGACTAAATAAAGTGTTCCAAGGTAGCAACCCGTTCTTTTAATTCTCTCTTCTTTTGTTTATATTTCTATACTCTGGCAACAGTAGCATTTAAGTTTACTGATATTTCCTCTAATTCTTGTTGCCAAGATGAGTGTCCAAGATTAATACTTGTGATCTTATACTCCTAAGGAATTATTTCTTTTCTATCCTTATCAGTTGTTGGAGTGGCTATCTAAATAGTTCTATTGCCATCTACATTCTGATGTATGACATGCTTTCTCTTTGCTCTGCACCTAGGTTTAGGAGTACCTACTTCTTGTATAAAATTGTTAAGATTCAGAGGTAGCACTTCCACTTCCATTGGAGAAGCTAATTCCCTGATTAACGAATTAGGTGTATCATCATCTTGTCATACCTCTGTAAAATTTCCTTGTTTACCACTTCTTTTAGGTACTTCTTCTCTCTGGCTTGCCATATTTTCTGGAATGGGGATTTCATTAGTTATATCTAGTATATATTTGGGATTAGTGGGATTTAAAACTGCCTCCTCTATTTGGATACTTATATTTTGGTGCAGGAGCACCCCAGTACACTTAGTTTCAACAATTCATCCTTTGAAGGAAGGAATTGGAGTAAATTAATGTTAAATAAGGTCTTTGAGACTATTTTTCATGTAATTGGGGGTTTTTTAAGGTTAGTTGTTTCAAAAGTGCACAAGGTTGCATAATATTGTGTTTGTTGCTAATAAATTGTCAAACAAGGAAAAATTAAGCAATGTAAGGGTTAAGGTAGTCTTATGGTCAGTTACAGGCATTTTTTTGGTAGTTTGGATTGAAAAATGTTTATATGGCCTCTTGAAGGCTCGAGAAGGGTTGGTTGAAGCACTTTGAAGAACAAAAATTAATAAAAATCTCTTTCTTTTAGTTATTTTCTGGTTTTTTTTCTCTCATTTCTTGGTTGTGTATGGGTCCGTACAGTAGGAACTGGTCATGAATGATTGGATTTTGATTTAGGATTGTGTTTCCTTTGTTTTCAATTGGTTCTTGAGAGTTATTCTTGTGAATTAAACCAATTGAATTGAATTTGCTGCTGACGGGTCTAAAACAAGGGAAGTAGGGTTTTGAAGTTAAATGTGAATTGAAGGGCCATTCCTCTATGCAGGCTATAACTTGGAGGAATGGGCCTATGTAAAGTAGGGTAAGTGTAATGTGATCCTCCTTGTTGTGGAAGAGTATTTAAAGCAGATTAACAACACTGCCCTATTGCAAAAGCTGAGTTTTGGGTCTTGGAGTCAAGGCTAGAGTATGTGAAAAGGTCTATAGGGAATGAAATCTAGGTAGAAACTGTAGAAGAATGCCTTGGTAGATGTATTTGATGCTATCTAGAAGTTTTGAGTGGCTGTAAGTGATTGGTTGTGTGAGGAAGTTAGAAACCCTATGGTGAAGGGGTGAAAAGAGTGGAAAATTAGGTGGTTTACAAAGGAAGTATGTACAAAACGTGAGAGCAGTCAAATGTTAAGGTGTGTTGAGCATGTGTAGGTTGAAATTAGAAGGATTCAAGTGGTTTGGGGTTTACAAGTGATTTGGGTATGGGATTTACAATAAGCCCTAGGTTTTAGGAAGGAAAAGGAGGGTTTGTTGGAGCAGCAGTATAGAAGGGCAGTATGGAGGTTTTGATCAGAGATTATATTTCTTTGTGCCACAATTTGTGACTATCCAAGAGTTGGTAAGGTGAAGATCAGTTTAAGAGACACTTTGTTTATAAAAGTGGGCTAATTCTACTAGCCCTTGGTCACGGTGACTTAATGATTTTCTATGTTTTGACATATGAATCTGACTTGTAAGCTTGGAAATGTCTTTTTGATGGAATATGGATGCTATATGGATGATCAATGGGTGTTCTTATAGTTTTCTTTGAAGAATTGGTCTTTCAGTTGCTCAGTTGTGAATTGGAAAGCCATAGAGCTGACCCTATGGAAGTTGTGCTAGTTATTTGATTTTGTGTTGGTGTTTGGTTTTCAAGCTTGGTTGATTGTTCCTCCATCCTGCTCCGCATGATATTTTCTTGTCTATATATATTTTCTATTTCATCTCTCTAAACATTATCTTCTTCATTCACTGCTACACCAAGATTCTCTCTATTTTCAATTCCATCTCCTACAAAATGTGTACCTTCTTCTTCTAGAATTTAAGTTTCAATTTCAGTTTCAACATGGCCTTTATCTAATTCTTCAAAGACCTATTAGTGTTCATTAACATTTTTTGCATTCCCAAATGAAGGTTGGGAATCAAGAGTATCTTTAACAAATCTTTTATCAATAGGATTCTGCTCTACAGTCTCCCATCTGTCCATTTCAAGTACACTATGGTTTCTTACCTCTAAGGAACTCATTCCTTGAATAAACTCTTCTTCTTCAACATTTATGGGGTTAGATCTTGTATCCTGAATTTCTTCTATCACTAGGTGTAACATGGGTTTTTCTTTGGATTTCTTTTCATTCACTTTTTTCCACATAGCACCCCATTTGTCCATCTGTTCTTTAAGTCTAGCTTCATCTTCTTTAGAAATATCCTCTAGAGCTCTAGGAGTCCCTCCAAGTGCTTGTTTCATACTAGCCATATTAACAGAAGGGGGAGAGGTAAATAATGTTGTAACCCTTTGAGATGTAGACTTAGTTTGTGCACCAACATTCTCTATTTCTCTTGTTCCTTCATCAATAATTACTCTTGTTCTTGGTTTAGCTGTGGAGGAGGATGCACCTTTAGGTCTTACTTTTGATTTATCTTTATCTATCTCTACATCTTTTTTTTTATCAAATGGTTTTATGAGAACTTCTTGTCATGTAGTTTTAGGGATTCTTTCTTCAATTTTAACACCTAGAGTCGCCTTACTAGTCTTTCTTCTCTTCTTGGTAGGCTCTCCACTTTCAAAAGCAGCTTCATCTCTTTGTTTCCTTCTTTTATCTTCTGAGAAGATGGGTTCAATTCCTCTTTCTCTAAAACTTTTACAAAAATCATCAATCCAATGTTGAGTATACCTTAAAACTACTCTAGTAAATTCATCAATTGATGTCATATCTTCATCATCAACACCTGGTTCTAGAATGGGTTCATCATATACCTTGTCATCATTGTAAAATTGAATCAACACCTGATCATCATCTTCTTCCAATTGGTCTAGGATGTCATAAATTTTAAGCATCCAAGCAAATCATAAATTCATTCTTTCATATTTTTTTCTTCTTACCATGTGCTCGTCTTCATAGTTACACCAATAATCTTCTAAATGAGGCACATGAGCATGAAAACCAGCTATATTTTTAGCAATTTTTCCTTCAACATCTTAATATACTCTATGGAAAGGGAACTCTTGAAAATGGTAGGTCCTTAGTCCTTCTTCACAAAAATTAGTCACTCTAATTGCACTGCACTTATAATTTCCTAGTGTAATGGAAAATTTGAAGGTCCTTTTTATGAGCATGGATATAAAGTGCCTGAGATGGTTTTAACTGTCTCACTAATTTCAAGAAAACAATTTTATCTGTAGGATACTTGGGTAGCATGAATGGGTGTCCATCAAATACCTCCACTCTAATGTAGGATTAAGTTGGGAACTATATGTACCAACCTCCCATAGGCCAAATGGCACTTTGTGCTTCCAGGGATAATCTCTTAGCTTTATCACCTTCCATTGTTCTCACCAATTTCATGAAGAACAAATCATTCGCTTTTCTGTAATCTTCTCATGTAGATTGTCACTTATCAATTTTCCCCAGTGTAGCTCCATAGGACCCTCCATCATGTGGGATATTATCACGAACATCTAGCATTCAAATTTGTTTGCATCTCTTAAACAAATTACTCTACTCAGCAAAGTTATAATGTCTTGAATTTCTTATTTAAACATAGACCTCTGAATTACCTTGGACTATTGTGTAATTAGTTGTTGGCACCACTGGGTGCTCATAATTTCTCTATTGCACTCTTCTGCATTCTGATATGTCTTGGTCTTGGTCTTAATGTCCAAATTGAACATCTATGTGTAAATGAGGAGAGAAAATGTGTATATGATTCCTTTCTAAGATAGGTCTGCATAAACTCTCCCTTCTTTCTCAAAAAACCTCTTTGTTGGGTTGTAATGATTTATACATTGCATAACTAATTCATGAGCTTCCATTGCAATTCCACATAACTCTTGGTACATTGAGAAGCATTCTCTTGTAATAGCCATGAATGGATTTCAATGTCAGAAGACCAACCCATGTGGGTGTCTGTAACCACTACATTGATGGGTACTACTTATGAACTGCAATACTTGAATTCATCTTCTACCCTTGCATCAAAAGTACTCATTTTGTGTATAATGTGCTCTAAAATTTTTAGGATATGTGTCTTGTGTGCGAGTTAGGGTTAGATTTAACGAAAAATTATGTTTCATAAAATTTTCAATACATTTTTTATTAAATTTAACAAATCAGAGAATAATTAACATTTCAATTTTAGAATGGGAAATACCATTATCAATATTTTTTAGCCTAAGAAACTCTTAACAAAGTATCTGTTACTCAAAACATAACCAGTTCTAGTTATTAATGTTGATTATTCATAATGCAACTTCAAAACCCTTGGTAGCTACATCTTAGTTTCTCAAAATTTTACCTCTCTTTGCATGCCAATGTCCTTTTGTTAACTAAATGTCCTTAACAAATTTTCAATATGACACAAAATGGAGTATTGTAAAAGAAATTGTATGCTTGAGCTGGTGCCAAGTACATAGGTAGTTCACCACCTTCATTAATTACCTACTATTTTGCATTAATTCCTAGAATAAAGGTGTAATCATTATAGATTATGGTCCAAATCATGAACACCTAGATTTGTATGTTGGCTTGCTATTTGAGAAGAAAGACGACACGGTGATTATACAAGGAAATCAGATGTCATTCAGGTTCCTTGCAAGGTATAAGTCATTAAAGATATGTGATTGATTGGTGATCACTAGGATTAAATCTTTTCAATATTGCTTCTAAAAGGAGAAAACAACAAAGGGATATGGGGAATGCCTTCTGAGAAAAAGAAAACTAGAACAAAAGGAAATACTAGAAATTGAGTCCAAAAGATAAATTTAACACAATTTCAAAGAAGACTCTCTAGTTTCTGACTTTCAGAAAGAAACAATAAAATGCCAGACTATGGTAAAAGAGAAAAGTACAAAGATTAAAATTTTGATCAATGAAATACTAGGCAGAGCTAAAATCTTATGAAGATACAATTTCTTTTTTAGCTCAAACATAGGACTTTGGGATTGTAGTTTTTGGTAACAGAATAAACATTAAGAGCATACTGAAACATCAAAACTTGGAAACAAAAGGATATGACAACAAAAAGGTGAAGTGAAAATGAGAGAGGAAATTAGCAACCAACTGAGCTTCAAAACAAAAAAGAAAGGTAAAGAAAAGAAAAAGATGGGGTCCACATTTTTCCAAGGGTAAAAATGGGGTGTGTTGTGAGATCACACAATAGTTCCCACCTGGATGGGATTGATTCACCATGAATGGAAAATGGGTCCCATAGGGGCCATTTTGACAGCTAAGATGCCAAGAGATAAGGAAATAAGGTTTAAATTGGAACTTTGTTGGCCATTTGATCAATTTAAGCCTCAAGATGCACAATATGGGTTAATAGGGGCCTATTAGTGATGATGTAAAAGTAAATTAGGGCTTGGGACATAGAATTTAATGTAAAAGTGTGATTATATACACTTTACAACACTAAAATGAGGTCCACATAGCCTAGGAAGGCACAAGAACCAATGTGAATGTGTGGGACACATTACAACACTAGTTTATCATTAGATTTAAGTAACAAGACTTCTAAATTGATGTAATAATGTTATTAAACACATTTTATAATGTTGAATTAGGTAGAAATGGGTTCATTAAGTTTAGAAAAGCATGAAAGTATCTTACAACACTTTACAACACCTTTACAAGACATTGATAAAAGCATGTTATTTGATTTGCAAGGGTCCCAGACCTAGTGTGGATGCATAAAATTACTCACAACACTTGAATCAAGGCCTTATTAATTCCAATTTATCATGAATTATTCCCATGTCAAGTAAGAGGTACTTTTTCCTACGGTAAATTTAGCCCCCAGTTTAGTGAGAGGATGAACTTGCTTGAAAATCACACTAAAGTAGACATTCAAGAGAGATACAAGTGTACAGATGTAGATGAAAAACAATGAAAAATATCAAAGGAGGTTGTGCAATCCCCCAGGATCCAACATCCTAAGTCAAACCATCAAGATACATAATCATGCAATGACAAGAAAGAAGATTAAAATGAGAAGGTGGATCAAGCTTCGATCGTTTTTCCAGCTAGTTGTGGATTAGATCTAGGCTCTTTTATTTCATAAAGACAATGCATACTCACTCTGTGGTGGAAAAAATCTTAGTTTTCTTCTGGGTGATAAGTCCAAAACATACTCAATCTTAGGGCTATGGAACTTCTAATTTTCCGCATGGTGGGAAATCCCAAAGGTGAGAAACATACGCTAGTTGGTATGCACTCAACCACATAGGTGGCTATGGAGAAATATATGCCTTGGAATGGGCTTCTTGCTCAAACCATACCAAATTTATACCTCTTGATAACTTTAATAAGGTGCCACAAAGGAAAATGTTTTTTGAGATCTATGAGGTAAGAAAGGCTTTGTATGCTTGACACTCATAGAAATTGTTAATGTACAATAGTGTAAGGATTTTTCAAATGGATTTTTCTTTGTTCATACAATATCTAATCTTAGGGAATGTCATGTTGAATGTCTCCAATAGAGGGTAAGTACAAATAATCTCATCTTTTTTCCAAGAGAGGAAAAGTGCATGGTCTCATCCTGGGAAACATTGCACCTAATGATTCCAAGAGAGGGAACCACAAGAAAAATAAAATCATACAATGAAATGTGAGTGGTGATGTATGCCCCAATTTTAATGTGGTTGCAAACACTAGTACTGTGAGCAATTTCTTTGAATTTGAAGGAGAACATGATAGATTACTCGAAAATCCCTATGAAAAGTCATATGTTTTCGCGAAGCTATGTCATGAAAAAGAAAAGTATGTCATATGCGATCCAAATTAACGCATGTCATCCACATCCCAAGATTTCTCTTATATATTCATGAAAGGTTAATGACTAGCCAAAGGAGGAAACAAAAAGTGACAGATGAGGACAAGGCTAATGAACCACTTTCCCCCACTGAGTGTAGGATAAAGGTGACCCGAAATGATTGATAAAATGTAGGCAACAGTGAAAATCAGTATAAACAAGAGGAATTAGGTGCCCCCACAAAAGGAAGAATACCAAACTCCTGAAAATGTTTGAATTTGTGACTCAAATCCTTACATTCATTAGTGAAGTGTCCACGAACTCTATGATATGCACATAATGAAGTCTTGTAATAGCATTTCTTACGATTTCTAGGAGGGAGGGTGATCAAGTGATCTTGGAGGAATCTTGACAAGATACCCTCTTGATCAATGGGAGAAGTTGGTCTTGTGGTTTGTGTCAAAGATACATCTTGCTTAGTAGTAGATGTCATACTTACACAAGTTTCTCTAGATTCTGATATTTTTTTCTCACTCTTATAGGCCGAGGGAAAATCTAACATATTCAAATCATGAACATTTTGCAAGATGACACATGTGCAATAGAAAAATTGCCCCTTATAATTTTCATGGCCTTTTGGGTCTTGTTTCACAGTGTTGGAACTATTTTGTTCTGATTTAATGTTGCAACATGGGTTGAACATGCTTATTTAGGTACTAAAACTCAAAGAACAACATCTTGTGAAGGTGTTGTGAAGTGTTGTAGGACATTTCTACATTCATCTACAATCTATTTATTGCAATTCACCTAAAATCATCCTTTTATTCATCAAAAAGTCCTATAATAAAGTTTTATAAAGTTTTGGAACAAGATTTCATGCTTTTCTAGGTGCATCATCACTATTTGTCCTTTTCTTATGCTTTATTTGACCCGTTTATGCTCACATATGCTTAAATAAGTGTATTTTCAATATTATCACAAAAAAAAACATTAAATAAAACATATTCCCTGACAAAAACTTTTAGGTCCTAGGTGGCACCCATTTGCCATGGGTGGTGAATGAGTCCCCCTTGGCCCCAAATTCAAAATATTTTAAATTTCCTTTCAGGATTTTATTTAAAAACACTTGTGTTAGCCTGTGATGAGGTATAAATGGGTAACTAAGGCATAAGTGTGTATAAATAAGTGATTTTCACCTCATTTCAACCCCAAAAATTCATCAAGTTCACTTATTCACCTATTCATTCAAGCATTCAAGCATTTTACAACATCTTTTCAAGCACTATTCAAGCACTTTGAAGCATCCATTGACATTACTTCAGAATTGCATCATCAAGGGTTTGCTAAGTTAATAGAAATTACATGTTAGTTTATCATTCCTTTTCATTTCATTATTTTATTAAAGGTTTGATTACCAAAAGTGGGGTTTGACCAAGGCAAACCCCCATTCACTAACCTTAAACCATTTCCCCCCTATTGCATGTTTGTTTGTAGACCTAGGTATGCAAATTTGACAAGATTTTTGTTGGCGTTGAAGATTGGTTTTCAATTCAACTAGGTTCTTGAAGTCAACTCAAGTCTATTTCAAGCTTGGAGAAGGTTTCCTATCCGTTTTCTACATAATTGACTTCGACAACCCAATAAGCGATGATTTCCATATTTGTTGTTGCAAAGTTGTCTCTTGATTTTTCCAAAAATTTGGGAGAGGATTAATTCACCACCTATGGTGAATGAGTCCCACCTTAGGACTAAAAATCTAGATTTTCTTAGATTCTGGATCCTAACAGACAAAAACTTGCTTCTGATAGTTTTTCACCAAGAGGGGGACTAATTCTCCACCCTAGGTGAATGAGTCCCACTGTGAAAAATTAGTGATTTCAGTTAGCATCCACAACATTCCAAATTCATCATATTTTTCCTAGGTGCACTTAGATTCATCCCTTTTCTTTGTATTCTCCATATTCTCTTCATTTAGTTCATTGTTGCATAACACAATGCGTTTTCAAACATAGCTTAAATCTAGCTTTTGCATTCATTTTCATTCATTTAGATTAGCCAATTTCATTTATTTAACTTCATTTAGGTTATAAAACATCACACATAACATTATTTGAATGAACCATTAGCATTGTTGCTCCTATATCTATCCTTTTAGGTGAAAAACCCTAGAAGAGCAAGAGTTGTCCATAAGAGTCAAAAAATCAATGGTTCATTTTGGTGAACCCAAATTTTGAGCACTTTGCATTTCATATTTCATTTACATATTGAATCCTAGTTTACATTTGCATTAACATTCAATTAGTACATTTTTTTTTTTGCATTCTAGGAAATTTTATCTTCCATTAGTGAAAGCTTCATTTAAATTTCATATTTTCATTGCATCGTATTGAAAAAACTAAAACTCTACATTTTCCATCTTTTATTGCATTGTTTAGAACATTAAAATCATCTTCAAAATTTTGGAAACCACATAAAAACATCATAGTGGGACTCATTCGCCACCCAATGGGAATCAGTCCCTCTGCACTTGTCAAACAACATTTTTAAATTTTTTTTGCCATTTGTTTGTTGATCTCAGTTATAGTGAACAACATTTATGTTATTTGCATTTGAAACTTTTAGATTAAGCTTCATTTGCATTCACCCCTCCTTTGTGGTACTTGCATGAGTGTCTGGTGCCCCATTGATAATACTTTAGTGAGAATAATTTCTAGACTCATGGCCTCCCACAATGGCACTTTCATTGTGGACCTTGGGATCTCATGAGATCCTAATCCTAGTATGGAAAATGGTGCATTGGGCCTTGACAATACAACTTTTATGCCTTCACCTTTCCATCCAATGAATGTTGACAACGAAAAAAAATCCCTCCTGCAAGCAAAGGTCATTAATATTCATGAGGATTTTGCACATTTACAACAAGACTTGTCACTTGAAAACATTTCCACGACTACCACACCAGCCATTCACAATCTTCATCATTTGATTGAAAGTGATAATGACTTGGAATTGATGAAGAGAATTGTCGAGATTTGCAATAAGCATGCCTCTTCTAATACCGAATCTGAAACCATTCCTATAAGCCAAGGAGGACCTCAAGTTCCTCCCCCTTCAACCATAGCTTGCATACCAACTTATACCAATCCGCAAGTCCACACAACTATGCATTAGGATAATTATTCGGCTACAACTTTTCTAATTTCCACTACCATTCCTACTTCTCTTATGGAATCACAAGTTCCTTCCACCACCTTCACACCACATATTATTCCTTTCAATTCCCCTCATATCACCAAGAATCTATCACCATTATCCCTTCCACATCAACCCACATACCCCAATCCCCTACTTACACAACTCCTTACCACCATTTCATCTATGAAACATCAACTTTCCACCATTAGTCAAGGTCAATCTAGTCCACCTACATATCATGTCTATAGTAGCGCTTTATCATTAGAAATCTTATGTAACCTGATGCCACAAGGGATAGACATGCCTCTATTTGAGAAATATGGAGGAAAAGGAGACCATGTCAACCATGTTAATGCCTATACAACTTTGTGTAGTGACTTTGTACTTGATGATAAACTGTTAGCCAAACTGTTTCCAAGGACCTTGATAGACACTACCTTAGAATATTTTTCTAACTTTCCTAATCATTCCATACATTCATTCAATGAATTGGTGGATGCTTTAATAAGTCACTTTCAAGTTCACATGACACCTAAAAAGACAATGGCTGAACTTATGCGATGTAGGAAAAACACAGATGATAAAGTAACAGATTTTATATTGCAATACCAATCTGTGTATGCTCAAATTGATGTCAAGATTCCTGATGCATTTATGTAAAAGATGTTTATCAAAAACTTTCCAACACACCTTTTTGGATAAATTAACAATAATGAAATTCCCTTCGTTTATGCATTTATGCAAAACCTTGTGTAAATACCATAATTTGGCTTCAAGTCATGATTCAAAATCCACTTCTAACTAAACCTACAAACCTAAACACAACAATCAAAACCAAAATAACAAACAAAACTTTTGCAAACCAAATAGAGGCTTTTTACAGTTTAATCTACCTCCTCAACTTCAACCACAACCAATCCAACCCATTCTAAATATAGTGGAAACTATTAAAGCAATGGTTTCGTATAACTATAGGGACCCAAAGAGATAGTTTACTCCCATACCCAATACCCTTCATAACACAATGAACCAATTAATTCAACAACACCAATTCAGTTTGCCACCTGTTAGACCACTATCCAAACCAACCTTTACCACCCACCTTAAAACCTAATGCTTATTGTTATTTTCATAGCTAGAATGGACATGACATTGATCATTACAAGCATCTAAAACATTTAGTTCAAGACCTCATTGATTCAGGCCATTTTTCCATTATGGGTGTTAATGGTCAAGGCAATAATTACATTGCACCCCCTAACCAGAATTTACAAATTTTCACTAATCCCATGCCTAAACATACTACCTCATTTGTCAAGGCTAGTGAACCTTCAACCATTGATGTAATGACTATTGATACAAACATTGAACAACATGATACACGTCCCCCTATTACTATAGAAAGTATTATGGATGAGTTGGTAGCTATGATAGACATTATCCCTTGTAAGGGGAAAACCACTATGTCTCTTGATATCACTTTCTTTGCTAAAGACATACTACAAAAGCTTCGTAATGTTCCTCTCTACATAGCTAGCAGAATCTATGATAAGCCCACTAATGGGATATTAATAGATCCCACTTGTGGAAAAAATGTGATCATAGAGGAGTTTCTAGTATTACATGAGCTATATCAATATGAATATAGTAAACCAACTACATGGATTCAAACGCATACTAGTTTTGCATGCCCTACAATCAAATTGATTGTGATACCCTTACGAATAGGACCTAAAACTTTGGAGGTATCATTTTCAATTATTCCACAATCGGACTAATTTCTTTTGTTGCTAGGTCACCTTTGGATTTTCTCAATGAAAGAAATCTCATCACTTGTTCACAAGTGTTTGAGGTTTCCACATGACAATTAGATAGTCACCATTCACAATAGTGGCTCTAATCCTTTATCTTCCAAAGGTAATTTTTCATTTGAAGCATTTTAGCCTCCACCTATGGAACCCATCACACCTCAAAAAGACTTCTTTTTCATACCTTATCAAAATTTTAAAGAAAAAAAGATAGGAGAATTGTCTCTTCAGAACTCATCCCCATCCACTTCCGCAACTCCTAGCATAGACGAAATTGTGCTTCAACCTAAGTCCGACGTTGAGTAAACCTTACAACCTCTTGAACAACCAACCCTTGATACTTCCTTGCCATCATTTAAATGACCAAGGGAAAGTGAAACCACTCCTATCATGCCTCTTCACCTTAAACAAGTGTATAAATCCAAAGAGAAAGTGGTTGATCCATTCTCTTTGATTTCTTCTATTCTCCCCACTTCAAAAGCATAAGAACTTATGATGACTCAATCCACGCTTACACCTCAACAACTCCAAAATAGAATTAAAAAAAAATTGTGGTGCTAGGGAATGAGGGCGTCATCATTGTCTCCTTGCTCCTCAATCTCACATAGAAGAAGATAAAGAAAATCAAGCTTTACCTTTGACCAAAGTAATAGATGACCACCTTCCTTCTCCTGACCTGCCACATTGTAGTCTAGTGCAACCTTCGCAAAAAAATGAACAAATCTAAGAACCTCCACTTTTGATACGTCCATCCTTAGAAATCACCCTTCGTCCTCCTATTGTCATTAATCTTGATGATGATGATGATGGTGCGATGATAACAAAAATAGATGAACTGTATAACGATTTAAATTCTTTATTTTCGTCCACAATGAGCTCAAAAGATACAACCTCTCCACCAAGTGAAGAACCTAGTATGACTCCTGGTTCGGTGCTTGTAATTCTCCTTTGGATAGCCAACCACCCTCTCATTACACTTAACATGATTGGGAGGAAAATGACATGTTAGATGGTTGACTTACATTCACTTAACTAGCCTTTTTGAATTTCTCCTTTTCATGTGCATATCATGTTCCCTCGTATCATATGTTTTATGTTTTCCCTCTCTTTGTAAACTACTTCTATTCATATCTCTCTTCTTCTATATGTTGTACATTTTTTTTTTCTCTTTTTGTTTTATGTTCTTGTTTTGGGGATGATGTAGAGTATAGACGCCCTATATCTCTTCCATGTTCACCCAAAAGGTCCTTGTATTTTTTTCTTTTCTTTTTGTGTTCTCCTTTTGGGGATGACACAAAGCATAGAGACACCCTATGTCTCTTCCATGTTGACCCACAAGGTCTTTGTCTTTGTCTCTTCTTTTTTTTGTTCTCCTTTTGGGGATGATTCAAGGCATTGAGACCGAAATGTCTCCTTCATGTTGACCCAAAATATTTTTCATTTTCTCTCGCATTAAATTTACTTTTTGTTTCACTTGTGTCTTTCTTTTGGGCATGATGCAAAGCATCAAGACCGCAATGTCTCTCCCATGTTTACCCAAAATGGACTTTTTTTTCCTTTTTTTGTACTCTCTTTGTGTCATTCTTCTAGTTATATGTGCTTTTTGGAATGATGATAGTGCCACGCTCTTTCATAAACACATTGCAAAAATGAACATACTAGCCCCAAATCCATAGATCCCTTATGTGTTTGGTGTGCTTTCCTTACTAGGGGGTAGCTCCCTCTTCTTTTTTTTCATTTTTCCTTGACATGACACAGCCTAACTTCAAAACATACGACTTGGCATACGAATTTCTATGTTGGCTTTCATGTCTTGATTTCTTTTTGCATTTTCTTTTATTCACTACTTTAAAGTAAGTGGTCACAAAACGATGTGTAGCAATTCCATTAAAGTGGGGTGAATATATTACAATAATTCATTTGCATTCTTAGGTCCTAGTGCAGCTTTGTCATTTGTGTAATGCATTTGTGACTTTGTGGATGACATTGGGTGTGATGTGCTTCATAAGTGTGATATTTCTTAGCATATTACATTCCTCTTGGTGGACTAATGCAACACACTGCATCCCCTAAGTTATGAATATACTATTATTTGATTGGTCTTCTCTTGGAGACACTAGACACAATGTTCCCTAAGTGACTAACCTTGGATGAACTGAACAAGGCTCCTTTGAACCTCCTTAACATTTTACACCTTTTCCATTTTACATTTTTACATTTTTCCCACCTTGCATAATGCAACTTGCATGACTGTGGTACCTTTGTTCTTAGCATCTTTCTTTGTGGCACCATGTTAAAGTTATCAGTAGGTATAACTTTAGTATGGTTGAGTAGGAAGCCCACCTAGCAGCATGAGTTTTCCCCATATCCACCTTTGTGTTTGTGAGTGCATACGAACTAGCATATGTATCTTACCTTTTTGGGCTTTCTCACCCTGTGGACAACTAGTTCTGTGGCCCCATAGTGAGTACATTTGGGCCTTCTCACCAAGTGGACCATTATGTGTTTTGTTTCCCCAAAGTGAGTGCACATTCTCTTTTCAAACAATTAGCCTAGATCTAATCCAGAACTAGCTGGATTGATGATTGAAGCTTCATCTGATTCATCTCGATACTTGTGTGTTCCTTTGTTCTTATGCTTATTTTTCCATGGGATCTTCATCCTAGGGATTTGAACCCTCCTCTTGATGTTCATGGCTACTTTAGTGTGAGTTTAAAGCAAGTTCATCCTCTCACTAAAGTGGGGGCTAAATGTGTCATATAAAAATGCCCCCTTGTCATTTTCATGGTCTTTTAGGTCTTGTTTCATGGTGTTGGAACTATTTTGTTCTAGTTGTATGTCACAAAATGGCTTGAACATGCTTATTTACATAATAAAACTCAAATAACGACGTCTTGTGAAGGTTTTGTGAACTGTTGTAAGACATTTATACATTCTTCTAGACTCTATTTATTGAAATTCTCCTAAAAAGAATGTTTTTATTCATCAAAAAGTCCTATTTTAAAGTTTTGTAAAGTCTTTTAACAATCTTTTCACAATTTTCTATGCACATCTTCACTATTTATCCTTTTCTTATGCTTTATTTGACCCCTTTATGCTCTCATATGTTAAATTAAGTGTATTTTTGAGTATTATCCTGACAAATAACATTAAATACAACATACTCCCTGACACATATTTTTAGGTCCTAGGTGGGACCCATTTGCCATGGGTGGCAAATGAGTCCCCCTTGGCCCCAAATTCAAAATATTTTAAATTTCCTTTTCGGATTTTATTCAAAAACACTTGATGTCGGCCTGTGATGAGGTATGAACATGTAACTAAGGCACAAGTGTGTATAAATAAGTGATTTTCACCTCATTTCAACCCCAAAAATTCATCAAGTTCACTTATTCACCTATTCATCCAACCATTCAAGCATTTTACAACATCTTTTCAAGCACTATTCAAGCACTTTAAATCAACGATTGGCATTACTTCAAACTTTCATCATCAAGGGTTTGGTAAGTTAATAGCAATTGTATGTTTTTAGTTTATCATTCCTTTATATTTCATTATTTATTAAAGGTTTGATTACCAAAAGTGGGGTTTGACCAAGGCAAACCCCTATTCACTAAACTTTAACCATTTTCCCCTATTGCATGTTTGCTTGCAGACCTAGGTATGCAGATTTGAGAAGATTTTTTTTGGTGTTGAAGATTGGTTTACAAGTCTATTTCAAGCTTGGAGAAGGTTTTCTATCCGTTTTCTATAGAATTGAGTTCAACAACTCGACAAGTAGTGATTTCCAGATTTGTTGTTGCATAGTTACTGATTTCTTGAAAATTTGGGAGAGGACTGATATGGTACCTATGGCAAATGAGTGCCACCTTAGGACTGAAAATCTGAATTTTGCTAGATTCTGGATCCGGATAGAGATAAACTTGCTTCCAACAGTTTTTCACTGGGAGGACTAATTCGCCACCCTAGGTGAATGAGTCCCACTATGAAATATAATTGATTTCATTCAGCATCCACAACATTCCAAATTCATCAAATTTTTCCTAGGTGCACTTAGATTCATCCCTTTTCATTCTATTTTGCATATTTTCTTCATTTAGTTCATTGTTACATAACACAATGTGTTTTCAAACATAGCTTAAATCTCACTTTTGCATTCATTTTCATTCATTTAGATAATTCAATTGCATTTACTTAACTTCATTTAGGTTAGAAAAAATCACACATAACATTATTTGAATGAGCCATTAGCATTTTTTCTCCTATCTTTGTCCTTTTAGGTGAAAAACCCTAGAAGAGGAAGAGTTGCCCATAGGAGCAAAAAATCTACAGTTCAACACTAACATTGTGAAGGTGTAGTTGTTTTTTTAATGTTTCAAAAAGGATGATGTTCAAGAATACTAGTGTTGAGCAGTTCAGGATGGATGTTTGTTAAGGATGATTTAGG
>VDFB02124903.1:0-14390 GCA_007258455.2 Sequoia sempervirens | reverse complement strand
ATAAGATATCCTTGGAGATTATTGAGACAAGAAAGGGGTTCACCACCAAGTGTAAATTTGGAAAATGCAAAATGTGTGAAAATAAAGTGTGATATGCAAAAAGACCTAAAAATGCAAGTATAATGTAATAGAAAATTATGAAATTGAAAATGTGCACTAGGGAAACTGAAGGAGGTAGAATGGAGGTCTAGAATCCTAAAAAATAGATTTTTTATACTAACTCGGACTCATACACTAGGCTAGCTAAATCACTCTAGTTCTGGGAAAACTGTGTCAGAACAGGTTTCAGATGAAAAGTGTACTCAGATTTACAAAAATCCTATTTAGGCCTATACAGTGGGACTCATTCACCAATAGTGGTGAATTAGTCCACTTTTGTATTTTTATAAATTCAAAATGGGATTATGTAGCTCTGTTGTTCCTAATACAGATCCAGGTGTGAAACTATCAAATTTAGCCTGTAGTCCTTCTCCAAGGCTTGTTTGCAACTTTGAAAAAAATTTATTGCTTTGACAACTTGATGAAAACTTTTTCAATCTTTCTCTTTAAAAAATATGCAACCTAGACCTGCAAATCACATGCAAAGAGAGGGAAAATTTTTTTTGGGGTTGGTGAATAGGAGTTTTCCTTAGTCAAACCCCTTGTTGGTAATTAAACCTTGAAAAAGAAGCGAACATGAAAGGAGAATGATGAATGAACAACTAATAATGTTGCAACTCACCAAACCCTGGCAATAAGGTGCTACAAACATGTAAGTATTGGCTCCAATGGATGTGGACTTGGAATCTTGCTTGATTTTTATAGATCTTGAATGCACCACTTGCTTGAATCACACAATCCTACTTCACAAATGTCAGCTCTAAAACAACATGATGTAAACAATCTTTGACATGATGAATGACACTTGAAGAATGCTCTTCAATGCTTGAAAACATTCCCTTGAAATGCCTTGAATGCTCTTGTGAACTATATGCATGAATACTTCAATGCTTGATTAGGTAGGATGGAATGAGAGAAACAACCTTGTATTCATACTCAATTATGCAATAATTCCCAAAATTACAACACTACAGGCTTACCTTAGATCTTGGAGAATAAAAACCCGCCAGAGTTTTGAATTAAATTTGAATTTTGAGTTAAAGGGGACTCGTTCGCCACTTTGGGAAAATGGGTCCCACCTTAGGAATTTAAGGTGGGTTTTAGGATTTTAATAATTTAAATGATATTTATCATGATTATTCTAAAAACTACACATAAATAAGACCTGTTGATGCAAAATGGGGCCAATTAAAGCATATGAAAGCCCAATTATTAATGAAAATCCTATGAAAGTGTGAAAGTGTGTTACAACACTTTGAAATAAAGCTTGGTATATGGTGAATAGAGGTTATTTTATTAACAAGACCCTAGAAAAGTGTGAAAGTGTGTTACAACACTTAGGCAAGGTATCGTTTAAGTATTTTTAGTTCACAAGGGCCTAAGACCTAATGTGAATTTTTTATCCACATTACAACATTAAATAAAGTCAATATTAAGCAAAAATCACAAGGAGGGCCCAAATGAGTCAAAAAAAGTAGAAGGGTTACTTTTTCGGTGACCACATTTAGGCCCCACTTTAGTGAGAAGATGAAACTGCTTCAAACTCACACTAAAGTAGACCAACGCACATCAAGAGGGGTTCAAATGTACCAATTGTAACAAGATGGGATGACAATGATTAAGAGGGATGATCAAGCCCCCAAGATTAGGATCCCATGAAATACCAACATAAGTACAAATGAACACGCATGAAAATGATATAAAGAACAATGACAAGACACAAGCATACAATGCCAAAGATGAAAAGGGGAAAAAGAAAAGGATAGAAAGAATTGAATCAAGATTTGGCTATTTTTCCAGTACGATGTGGATCAGATCTAGGTTGTTTTTCTAGAAAATGCATACTCATTGTGAGGTGACGAAACTCATGGTTGTCCGCTAGGTGAGAAGACCTAAAAGGTGAGAAACATACACTCATGGCTGGTATGCACTCAAAAACATGCATGTGGCTATAGGGAAAGTCATGCCTCAGAATGGGCTTATGCCTAACCATACCAGTTATACCTCCTGATAAGTTTAATAAGGCACCACAACAAGAAATGATTTTTGAGCCTATGAGACAAGAAAAAAATTTGTATGCTTGGAGCTCATGAAAAACGCGGATGGCTCCATATAGGGCATGGCAAGCTTATGAAGGTAATACATAACAACAAATCCAAATGAAACATGCAAAAAAATGTTCAAAGGAGTCTTGCTTAGTCTGCTTTTCGAATCCTAGGAAACATTGTTCCTAGCGTCTCAAGAGAGGACTAATCAAATAATAGAATATTCACAACTTAGGGGATGCAGTATCACATCAAGCCACTAAGGGGAATGCAATATCTGTTAGGTCATTAATCATGGAGGACATTGCACCCACGTCATCCTTTCACAAAGCGACAAACATGATCGTATAAAGGCAGCGGATGTGAACTAAGAACCAAGAAAAGGAGAAAAAAAAGAATAATGCCAATGTATGCCCCCACCTTAAAGGAATTGTTGAACACCATACTATGAGAAATTACTTTAAAGTAGCAAATGAAAAAAATAAATAAGAAAGAAGACATGAGAGCCAACTTGGAAATCCCTATTCCAAGTCATATGTTTCCAAGTAAAGCTGCATCATGCCAGAGAAAAAGAAAACTAAGTGGTTGCCCCCAAAATGAAAACACCAAACACATAAGGGATCTATGGATTTGGGGTTAGTATGTTCTTTTTTGTAATGTTTTTTAGAGATATTGAACCCACATCATTCCCCAAATACACAAAACTGGAAGAATAACACAAAGAGAGTGAAAACAAAGGAATTTTTTTTTGGGTCAACATGGAAGAGACATAGGGTGCCTTGACACCTTGCAGACCATCCCCAAAAAGGAAAACATAAGACAAATGAAAAGGTGAAAGAAAAATTAAAATTTTTGGGTCAACATGAAGGAGACATGAATTTCTCAATGCTTTGGGCCATCCCCGAAAGGAAAACACAAGAAAAAGATAAAGATAAAATAAAAAGGAAAAGAAAAAAGAAAGCATTTGGGTCAACATGAAGGATACATGAATGTCTCGATTCCTTGCATCATCCTAAAAAGGAAAGCACAAGAAAAAGAAAAGATGAAAAGGTTAAAGCAATGTAGGACACAAAATAATGTAGGTACAAATAGAGGAATTTCACAAAGAGATAAAACATCAAACAAAACATCATGGGGGATCACAATACGCACATGCAAGAAAACAAAAGAAAATGAAAAAAAGGGAAAAGAAAATGCAAAAGAATAGTAAGGAAAATGAAATTCAACCTTTGAGCAAGTCATCCACCTCCCAATTACGTTCATTGTATACCGAAGGTGGAAAACTAGTTGAAGGGAGAAGGGAAATTTCTGAACTAGGAAAAGTACCAGGTTCATCACTCTATATAGGAGACTTCTCATTTAAGCTCATGGAAGAGGAAAATAACATGTTCAATTCATTATGCACCTCTTCATCAATTTTAGTTGTTTCTTCATCGTCATCCAAGTTAATCACAACAAGAGGATGAATGATAATGTCCATCAAAGTTCAACTCTTGTTGTGATTGTTGTATTGGATCATTTTTTTGGTTGGGGAGGAGGGTCATCATGCATTGCTTTGATCAAGTTTGGATTTTACGTGGAAACACTGTTAGGGGAAAAACCATGGTGGAGATTAGTCCACAAGATTATACCATGTTAAAATTATAAAGAATAAATGGGAATGCACATGAATTCAGGTGAACCGCGTAGAGCTCACTACTCAAATACAACAAGGATTACTTCCCAAGGAACACACGCTATCTTAAAAAAAAAATTGGATTACATCCACAAGATTGAATTGAGAATATAGTATCTGCTCATGCCTGATTATAGTTTTGGTTAAGTACATAAACTATGCTCACTCTTCTTCACACTTAATTTATTCCTTTGAATGATTAGAACATTATTCACACATAGGAATCGCACACTTTTCTTCACACTTCACTCACTACACTTCTTAAAATGATAAAAAATCACTCATATATATTTGCAACAAAGAATAACATCATCTACAAGTCGGCTCCAATAAATATAAAATGAATACAAACTCTTGGCCCAAAAATAATTATCAATGTGAATCAACCACCATCAACCACAACATAGTGAGGACCCAAAACAACATTCTTGAACATGAAACATCTTCAATATTTATTCCTCGAAGATCCACAACATTCTACAATCACCCAATCGGACAAGAACATGAAAAACATGAACACGCAAGACAAAATATTCAATTATGAACACACTGATCAATGTAGATATGCAACAAAGATATAGCACAATCTAGAAACATCCATAAGAAACATGAATCACTAGATAACCATTTTCAACACTTCACATTACCAAAATCGCATCAACTTCTTTCAGTAACACCAACTAAAGCAGCATAAAAACTGTCTGAACAAAGATACTCATAACTCAATCAAATCTTCATGGGGATCTCTAAAACTTAACATGTATAATGTAGATATACTTGAAAAGAAACAATTTATTCCACAACCTCTAATCATTAATATACTGAGTTGGCCATCACCATGAACTTCACTGCACCACCAAAAACTTGTAACTTACTTTATTACAATTTTCTCAATATCCTTGACATATATAGCCTCAAAAGACATTAATGCTAATAGTGTTGACATCAATGAACACCACATATTATCAATGCAACAACAACATCCAACAATCTCCCCCTTTGGAATTGATGGCAACACATGATGTGATAAACACCACCAACCCAACTTTCTCTTAGCACTTTCTCCTCCTTAGATTTTGAATCTTCTCCCCAAATATTTCACATGAATATTCTCCTCAAAAAAAATTTCACATGACTCTTCTCCCCCTTTCACAACAATGAAAAAGATACGCATTATCTTTCTCACACAAGCTCTGAAACACATTTTTAAACATTTGACTACTCTCCCTGAGTAGTAGCTACCACAACATCAATCTAGATCCAAATATGACTATGAAATGCATAGAGTGATCCAAGGACTATGCATCTTAGTTCTAATTAGGAGGGGTAATCACCCCTAGCTTCCCTCTAAAATACTCAAAAGTATGCTTAGGAAAAGGATTAGTAAAGATATCTATAATTTGTTCCTTAGTAGGCACATACTCCAATTTGACTTATTTTTCACTCACATTCTCTCTCAAAAAGTGGAACTTGATAGATATATGCTTGGTTTTTGAATGCAACACCAAATTCTTAGAAATGTTAATTGCACTTGAATTATCATAGAATATAGAAATAGGTTCATCATACACAAATATGATATCTTTTAGTAGCTACTTCATCCACAATACTTGAGTACAATTGCTAGCAGCAACTATGTATTCTTCATCTACAATAGATAAGGAAATGGAATTATGCTTCTTACTTAACCACGAAATTAGCTTCTTTCCCAAGAAAAATGTGCCACCATTGGTACTCTTTCTATCATCCACATGTCTTGTCCAATCAACATCAGTAAAAGCACTCAAAGTAAATTCCCCTTCAAGTATATAAAAATCCTCTTCACAACAGTCACATGAGATTCCTTAGGATCGGCTTGAAATATAGCAACAATTCATACAAAATTCATGATATCAGGTCTAGTTTGAGTCAAATAAAGCAATCCACCAATCCTGGATCTATATCTAGTTTTTGTTTTTCTTTCGAAGAATTATCATCTTGAGTCAACTTACATCTGGTCACCAAAGGTGTACCAACTGGCTTTGAATCTTCCATACCAAACTTCTTTAGAAAAATTTTCACATACTTGCACTGAGATCTAAAGATCCCTTTGTCTAGTTAAGTGATTTGCAATCCAAAAAATAATTTCATTTCTCCAATCATAGACATTAGCAAACTTCATGTACAAACTATCATCTCCTCCAAAAATCATATCATCAACAAAGAATTCAACAATCAAATCTTTATCATGATCAATCTTGAAATACAAATTACTATCAGCAGTAGCTTTATTAAATCCAAGTTTCAACAAATACTTATCCAATCTGGCATACCATGCTCTTGGGGCTTGCTTAAGTCCATACAATGCTTTCTTTAACTTAAAAACCATATCTCCCTGATCAGTCAATTGAAATCCATTAGATTTCTCAATATACACTTCTTCCAATTCACCATTTAGAAAAGCTAACTTGATATCCATCTCATAAAACTTGAATTTTTTGTAAGAAGCATAAGCAAGAAATAATCTCATAGCTTCAATCCTAGCAACAGGGGAAAATTTTTCTTCAAATTCAATTCCTTCCATCTATGAATATCCTTTACATACCATTATTTCTTTTTTTCTAACAACTTCACCTTGCTCATTAAGTTTATTTCAAAAGACCCATTTAGTTCCAATTACATTTTTTTCCTTAGGTCTAGGAACAAAAATCCATGTATTATTCTTCTTAATTTTTTGTAGCTCTTCTTTCATTGCTTCCATCCAATGTTCATCTTTGTATGATTCATTGACATTATTAGGATCGGTCTTGAAATCAAACATTATTCTTCTGCAATTCTTCTCCTAGTTTGAACACCTTTGTTCTTATAAGCTATAATATGATCTTTTGAATGATTTAGTCTTACATGCCTTGGAGTCTTGGGATATTCTTGAACTTCAGTCTTTTGTGTTCTCACTTCAGCACTTTCACTACTTCCTTCCTCTTGGATTTCTTGATTCACCGGAATGATCTACACTTGATTTTGAGTTTGAACTGAACTGACATTTTGATCATTTGAATCATATCCATAGGTTCTGGATGGTCTCACTATATCTTCATCAAGCTTGACATTAGCACTTTCAACCATTTTCTTCAATCTCTTGTTAAAGCACTGGTAGCCTTTACTTTTAGTAGAGTAACTAAGAAATATTCCTTCATCACTCCTAGCATCAAACTTTCCTATATCTTCATCTCTTTTGATATAGCATTTACTCCCAAAATTTTTGAAGTTATCTAACAGTAGGTTTATGACCAAACCATAACTCATAAGGGGTCTTACCAATATCACCTTTGATATGCACTCAATTGAGACTGTAAACAATAGTACTCAACTTCTCTCTAGTAGATATGAGGGACATTTCCTTCAACCATCATAGTCCTAGCGGCATCTAGAACTGTCATGTTCTTAATTTCCACAACTCCATTTTGTTGAGGGGTCTGCAGGGCAGATAATTGTCTCTTTATCCCATGTTCTTCACAAAAATAATTAAACTCACTAGAAATGAAATCACTACCTCTATCTAATCTCAAACATTTAATCTCCAGACCTATCTTTGTCTCAACCTTAGCCTTAAAAATCTTGAATTTCTCTAAAGCTTCAATTTTTTCTCTTAAGAAAGCAACCCACATCAATCTAGAATAATCATCAATGAGTAACATGAAATACTTGTCTCCTTGTAAACTTTTGACTCTAGAACAACCACATAGATTACTATGCACAAGCTCCAACACTTCATTTGAACAATGTTGTTTGCTCTGAAATGAAACTCTAGTTTTCTTCCCCAACTGATATTCCTTGCATATGGTATTAGTAGGCTTTACCAACTTAGGAAGATATCTCACAGCCTGAGTAGAACTTATCTTGATAATATTGTCAAAGTTTGCATAACACAATCTCATATGCCACAACCAACTTTGATCAACTTTAGCAATCAGACAACTTTTAGTAGAAGCATTCAGGTGAAAGATATTACCTTTTGTTTTTGTACCTAATGCAATCACATTTCTAAAACTCCCCAATATTCTAAACTTTCCATCCTTGAATTGTAGATTGTATCCCTTGTCAACCATCTGTCCAACACTTAAAAGCTTATGCTTCAAACCTTCAACATATAGAACATCGTCAATATTATTCTTACCATCAAGACAAATGGATCCTCTGCCACGGATTACACTAGCTTTATCATCACCAAATCTGACAACACCACCATCATACTTTTCAAGACTCACAAATTTATTTTTAACACCTGTCATGTGATGAGAGCAACCACTTTCAATCACCCATTCATCCTTTTCTTCAATTCTGGTTGCCAGAGCTTTCTCCACATTCATCCAACTAGCAAATTCAGTAGGTATCGGATCATTTTCTTTGTTAACAATAAATAGCCATTCAACTTCACTTGCATTCCATTTATTAGATTCATCATCTTTCACACCTTCATTAGCATCATAATAACATTTTCTCTGGAATCTAGGCTTGTTACGTCTTCACTAAGGAACTCTTTCTAGACACCTTGAGGAAAAATGACCTATCTTATTGCAAGAAAAACATTTAAGAGGTAATTTCCCTTTATACCTACCTTCTCCTCTAGGTACTATATTGACAAGAAGTGCTTCAAGCTCATCTACTAGCTTTCTCTCTTCTTCTTCAATCTCTCTCATTTCTTCTTCATACTTGAACACCTTTCTAGAAAAACTTTCTCCTTGATCATATCTCTACTTATCTCTTCTAGAGGTTGTAGATTTGAACGTAGATTCTATCTTGGGAAGAGCATCACCAAACTCACTTAACTCAAAAGCATCAAGCTTACCAATCAACATGTCCCTAGTTACATTTGTTACATTTTGGATCTCCTCAATAGCAACAACTTTGTGTTTGTATGTAGTAGGCAAGGATCTAAGCACTTTAGCAACAATCTCTGATTCTTTCAATGTCCCACCGACACATCTAATATTACACACAAGTTCATTCATTGTCTGCATGAAAGCAATAATGTTCTCATCCTCACCCATTTTCAATGTTTCATATTTCCCTTTGATACTTTACAACTTAGTAATCTTCACATGAGCATCACCTTCATACAAAGTTTCCAACTTTTTCCAGATCTCATAAGTAGTCTTCAAATCCATTACATTAGTCATCTTGGAACTAGTCAGAGCACTCAACACTACTTCCTTAGCCCTGATATTGTACTCAACATCTTTGATCTCAACAAAAGTAGAAGGAAAATTCTATGGGATAACATACCTATTCTCTGTAATGTTCCAGTAAGATTCACCAATGCATCTCAGATGACACTCCATTCAAGTCTTCCACAAAGAATAATTTGTTCCTCCAAATCACAGACTATCCTTCTTATATGTCACCATCCCAGATCACCTCAAGCTATTAAACTTCTTCCAAGGAACGTACTTTGATACCAATTTTGGAAACACAAGGGAAAACAATTGAGAGGGGGGTTAAATCAGTTGTCACAAAAATTCAAACTCATTAAACTTATTAACCTTATTCTTAGATCTGATTAATAACCATGAAATCATAAATCATAAACACATCAGAAACACACATAACACCAATATTTTTACGTGGAAAACCTATTAGGGGAAAAACCACAATGGAGGTTAGTCCACAAGATTATACCCTATTAAAAGTATAAAGAATAAATGGGAATGCATATGCATTCATGCACACTGTCTAGAGATCACTACTCAAATAAAACAAGGCTTATTTCCCAAGGAAGACACACTGTATTACAAATATATTTGGATTACATCCACAAGATTGAACTGAGAAAATAGCATATGCTCATGCCTGATTACAATTCTGATTAAGCACATAAAATCTACTCACTCTTCTTCACACTTAATTTTTTCCTTCGAATGATTAGAGTATTATACACACTTAGGAATCACACAATTCATTTCACACTTAACTCACTACATTGCTTAAAATGATAAAACAATCGCTCATATATATCCACAACCAAGAATAACATCATCTACAAGTCGGCTCCAATAAAATATAAAATGAATACAAAATGTTGGCCCAAAACATAAATAATTATCACTGTGAATCAACCACTATCGGCCACAACATAGTGAGGACCCAAAACATCCTCGAACATGAAACATCTTCAATAATTATTCCTCGAAGATCCACAACATGCTACAATCACCTAGTTAGCCAAGAACATGAAAAACATGAACATGTAAGAGAAAATATTTAAATGTGAACACACTGATCAATGCAGACATGCAAAAAATATAGAGCAAGATCTAGAAACATCCATAAGAAACATGAATCAAAAGAGAAGCATCTGCAACACTTCACGTTACTAGAATCACATCAAATTCTTTCAAGAACACCAACTGAAGCAACAAAAAAACTGTCTAAACATAGATACTCACAACTCGATCAAATCTTCATGAGGATCTCTAAAAATAAATGTGGATAAGCTAAATATACTTGAAAATAAATTCTTTAGTCCACAACCTTTGATCATCAACATACTGAGCTAGCCATCACCATGAACTTCACTACACCACCGACAACCTCTAACTTACTTTATTACAACTTTCTTAATATCCTTGACATATATAGCCTCAAAATACATTAATTCCAATAGTGTTGACATTAATGACAACCAAATATCATCAATGCAACCATAACATCCAAACTTTTCTTCCCTAAGGGAAGGAACAAAATGAACTGTAGGAGGTTGTTCATCCACTTTCTCTTTTTCTTTGTAAAATTGTTTTATTCTAGGTGTGACGGGGTTGCTTTAATTGTGTCTTGGTCTTTTGGACGATGTAGGTGATGTTCTTTTTTTTGGTTGGTCTTGGTTGTTTGGTTCTTGTTTAGATTCAAGCATGGTTTCATCAAGGATGGGAGGTGTAGAAGTAGAGGGGGACATGTTTTGGAGGGATAGCTCAACTATTTTCTTTGCTTTGAATTTGTGGTAAGATACAAAAAAAATAATTCTTCTCATTTCTTGATAGGTTCCATGGGCTCAGGCCAAAAGGGTTCTAAGGAAAATTTTCCTTTGGAAGACAAGGGGTTAAAGCCGCTATGGTGAACAATGAATACTTCATTGTCAAATGAAAACTTTAAGCATTTGTGCACAACTAAATGGATGACTTTCATTGAGTGAAGCCATGGATGTCCTAGCCTTGAAAAAAATTGGTTTGACTGTGGGATGATGGATAATGTGACATCTAACATTTTTGGTTCTATTTGTGAATGGTAGGATCAACTTATCATAGGGAACACAACCATTGTGTGTTTTGATCCATGCTTTAGTTTATCATATAGTCATCTTGATAAAGTTCATGCAAGAGTAATAACTCTTTGGTGATCACATTCTCTCCATAGGCGAGATCTATTAATATCCCATTAGTGGTCTTGTCACAGATACGGTTAGCTATGTAGAGAGGACCATCATATGCATGTTTAATTATATCCTTAGAGGAGAAAGCAATATCAAGAGGACTCTTAGGTCAACCCTTATGAGGGATGATGTCTATCACTCCTACCATTTCATCCATATGATTGACATTGATATCATTTGGAATAAGATCATTATTTTCATTATATATATCAACATTCATCACATCATTCTTTGTAGTTTCACTGGATTTGATAAATGAAATATTATACTTGGGAATCAAATTAGTAAAAATTTGCAAGTTTTGGTTCGGAGGGGCAACGGACTTATTGCCTTGATCGCTAACACCTCCAATGGAAAAACTATCAAAATCAATGAGGTCTTGCACAAGATGTTTAAGACGCTTGCAATGTTTTGTGTCATGTCCATTTTTTCAATGATAGTGGAAATAAGCATTTGATTTAAAGCTCAATGGTAAAGGCTTATTAGGGTTGGGTGTTTTGATGGGAGGCAAGGTAATCATTTGCTATTGTAAAAGTTGGGACATTGTGTTATGAAGGGTATTAGGTAAAGGTGTGATTTATCTTTTCGAATCTCCATAACTAAAGGATACCAAGGTTTTGAGTTGGTTGTTGAGGGGGGTTGAATTGTAAGAACCCTTTTTTTTTTTTCTAAAAGGTTGGGAATTTTTTTCGTTGGTTGGCTCTAATCTCTCAATTCGACTAGAAGTGGACCTCGTGATCTCTAATTCATCAACTTAATTTTGATAAATTCAAAGGGTAAAGTAATGCTATGCATGAAGGATGGTAATTTCATCATAGTGATCTTGTCTTGAATTTTATTTTTCAAGCTTCTTACTATGAACAAATTCTTTGAAGGTGGGTTGGGGATCTTGATACTGATTTGGGAATAAAACGATTCACAGTGTGAGATAAAATCATTTATCTTTTCTTCCTCGTTTTACTTGCATCTCATCAAATTAGCCAAGGTCTTCTTGGGAGTCATATTCACTTGGAAATGGTTTAAAAATGCAGCAAAAGTTCATTGAATGAATGAATTGAATTGTTTTGTAAAGAAGAAAACCATTCCAAGGCAATATATTTTAAGGATCTAGGAAAGAGTTTTTCCAATAGTTTATCATCAAGGATAAAGTCATTGCATAAAGTAGTATAGGAATTAACATGGTTAGAAGGATCTCCCTTCCCTCCATATTTTTTAAATCTAGGACCTCTACACCTTGTGGTATCGGTGTTTGCAATATGTGGGTGGGCCATTCTGATTTTGGTTTATGGTGGAGATTTTCTTTTGCATGGATGAAATGGTTTGGAAAATTTTTGTTATGAGAGGATAATTACAAGTGGTATGATATGGAAGTGAAAGTGGTGATGAAGTGTATGTATTGGTAGTAAAGGTGAATGGAATGCTTATAGGCAATAATGTGGTAGAAGATAGAACATGTGATGCCACATATGAACTAGGGATCCTAGAAGGAATACCCAAGGAAGAAATCACATTACTAACTTGTTGCATTGTTGTTGTGACTTGAGGAGTGGTATAGGTAGGTATTTAGGCTGTCAGTGAGGGAGGAGGAATTTGAGTTCCTCCATGGTTTGCAATATTTTTTTTTGGTATAGGAGCACTAGAGGTTGATGGAAGATGTTTTCCAAAGATCTAAACTATGTTTTTCACAAGGTCAAGGCCATCTTCATGTTCAAGCATGTGATGGATGTTTTTTATGGTAGGAATTACAGTAGTTGAAATGTTTTCAACGCTTATTTGATGTTACAGGTTTACTAAGTCCTCATGAATTTGAATTATTTTCTCTTGCGGGATATCATCATTCCTTGGTTCAACTTATATGCTACCTGAAGGCAAAGAGTTGCTAAGGGTATTATCCATGCCTAGTGTACTAGTGTCAATAGTAGGAGTGGAAGCTCTAGATAACCCAAGATCCACAACGAGTGTGCTATCACAGGATTCCATAAGTCTTGAACCTCTTCTCACTATGGTATTAGCAATAGGAAACCAAACACTAATGCAAAGGCTACTAAATGCAGAGTGAATGCAAACACAATGTAAGCTAACAAGAATAAATTGCTTGAAACTAAAACTTTGGAAAGTAAAATAGAAATGCAGGAAAAGAAAATAGAAACTCAGATAATAAAGATTAAATGCCAAAAAATGCAGTGCAAAATGTGCAAAGGGACTAATTCATCCAAGGTGGTGAAAGAGTCCTAGTACTGATTTTTAAAAAATTCTTACACTTTGAAATGAATTTTATGCTTTTTATGTTTTATGATGCTAATCTTTGCTAGAAAACCAAGATCACCCTGGATGCAATCAATTCTGCCACATGCAAAAGACATGTAAATCAAAGAAGATGTTCTCAGAAACCCCAAAAGTAAAAATGCATTAAAGAATCAATTATTACAAAGTGATCAATCCTTATGAAGGAGATCAACAAACCCTAAAAAGGGAAACCCTAGTGTGCACACTTAATAATTAATAATTAATTATTAATGTGCCTATGTTTAGCTTAAGTAATAAAGAGGAATAAGTGACTTAATTAATTAATCAATGTGATGTAATTAATTAAGCATAATAACTTATTACTCTAACACCCCCCCTTAAGATGAACTTAGGAAGAAGCTAAAACACTAGAATAGGATGCATGAAAGCAAAGATGGGTCCCGGCAACGAGGCCTGATAAGGTACCCATTTACAAATGCAAGAATGAGTAAGAGAAGGAAAAACCCAGTGGGACAAAACCCCCCTTACAATGAGATGACATGCTACAAAGAAGCACTAGAAGAACTCTATAGAGTAACACTAGAACCAAAATCTAGCAAGCAAGGAAAGATATTTCTGTCTACTACTGAAACCAGATGAGAGTCACTAATTGAATCAAGGAATTATGAAAAAAGTGACAGCAAAATCGATGCCTTGGAACACTCGAAAACTCCAAACAGGAACAACCTAGAATCTATGAAGCAGCAAGCAATTATTAAATGATGTATTACTGAAAATGAAGTACAAAGATGCAAGATGCACTCTCCCAACTACCAAAACATCCAAGTAATCTCCAAACAACCCATCGGGACAAATCTAGACTAAGTGATCAACCTAGGATAGATATAGAAAAAGTGCATAGATAGCAACATAGAGCTCC
>VDFB02124901.1:0-20559 GCA_007258455.2 Sequoia sempervirens | reverse complement strand
ATACTTTCCACATATTAAATCCTAGTTTAGGATGCATAAAAGACATAAAAGATACATAAGGTTCATGATTTTCTATAAACTTAGTAGCTTCAAATGTTAAAAGTCACAAACTAAATGGAAGAAAACTAGCTATTTCCTAGGCTCATCAATCATAACCAATTCAATCATCTATCTTGAAATATAAGAAATGACACCCATCATTAATAAAGACCTAAATCAAATTAAATCATCAAATCAACACTTGATTGAGAACCTAGCCTATCTCAAGTAGGTAATCAATTTTTTTTTCTTAGGAACTTAACCTATTCGAAGTATAGAATCAAATCCAATAAAAATTATAAGATCCAAGTTCTTCATTCTTGACCCATAATCTCCCTTTCTCCAACTCTTCCCCCTTAATCAATCAATTCTTCAACTTCATCCAATTCATCCTAATCAATGATCAAATATATTCAAATACATCTCCAAATGATCACCCTAAGGTCCTAGGTCCAAACGCTTCAAAATCTACACTAGATCCATAAAAAACATCAAATTATTTTTAAGTCCATAGATTGGTGCATCTACTACCTACTTCATTATTCCTATAATGCTTCAACATTTATGCACTAATCCATTTTACTCTTCATGTTAATTTCACTTTAATGTTTTTATAATGAACTAGTGTTACTAGGTCACATACACCTAAAACTACACTTCAATGCATCTACACCCTAAATCAACATATTTATCATCTTTCAACATTTCTTCTAAGGCACATTGTAACCCTTCAATGCATTTGCACCTTGTTACAATACATATACACTGAGTTAGAGCATCTACACCAATCTATGGATTTTTTGCATCCAAGACATCCAATCTAATCCAATCATTCCAATTTGATTTGACATCAAGTTTCATGCATCTCTGACCTTGATTTCATCCAACCATTCCATCCAATCATGTAAAACTATATTTTCCTCACCCCTTCAAATATAATATAAATTATGTTCCAAAATCCTGAGTTGTCAAGACATCTAAAGTCACATCATCCAAACTGATCAACAATCCTAATCATAAATCCATTTTATTTTGATGAATATACTCATCATAAAATATCTAGATAATCCCTTTGAAATCAACAATGATGATATTCTTGTTGATCAAGAAAAGTACAAAATTGATCCCCTTGATGAAATAATTACTAACAAGTTTGCTCCAAGCTTCCATCACTCACCCATGCATAACCAAATACCTTTTGACCAAGAGTCATCCATCATAAGTTACCCCATCACACTTAAATGCTTTTATATTGGTCACACTTATGACACCTTTGACAAGGAAAATCCATCTTATCCCCCATTTGTATCCCAACCCTCATCCTTCTAAATGGTCCCTATCACCTCCACCTGTTATCCAAGTTCCTTCGCCCGTCATCCTCCAATCCATAAATCTAATAATCCACCTAATCCTAAACCATCCAAACCTTTATTTTTAAGTTCATCTAGGGACAAGTTTAAAATCCCAAAGTTATGGATCCATGCCACCCCAATAATACAAATCCATCCCACATGTTTCATTCACAAGATTATAACCCACTCAACACCTATCATTCTCATCCAAAATCCTAACCCCATTTAATCCATAAAAACCTTTCAATTCTAATCCCACAAACACTAAGAATCCACCATCCCTACATCTACAAAATTTGAGGAGTCTAGCCATGTTAAACACCCCTCCCTCAATGTACCATCCACACAAATCTAAACATACTAGGAATTAATTCCAAAGCATGTGCTAAAATATCTCCCCTTCCAAATCAAGATCCTACCATCCCATCTAATCCTCTCCATGATCCCTTACTACTTCTTATAAAAATCATGTCAAAACCATTGCTTTATCACTTACGTATGTTACCTTCCCTCATGATGTTTCTCTTGTTGCAAAAGAACAAAAAATATCCACCACCTATCTACCTTCATCTAAAAACGGATTCATGTCTATTTTCCAATATAAACAATATCTTGTTACCTATCAAATGCTAAAAAATATGAACTATCAAGGCAAACGTTCATGCCTTCATGATCAAGGCATATTGGAGCCCATCCACATCAAATAAAATCCGTGATTGCAGGGCCTTGGTTACACATCTCAAGGAACTCGATCAAAAAATGTTGGTAAAAACTTTATCCATCTTTTATTGATGTTTAGGCTTGAACCCAATAAACTCTAAAGGTGAATTTTTTATCACCCACTTTATTTGTAAATTTAGTGTATTGTCATCTTCTTAATTCTTAAAATTTGATATTTATTTATTTGAGGATGGACTAAAGAAGAGGGATCATAAATTTTATTTAAAGCTTTTGTGATACGATTCGACAAAGGTATCATTAATATTATTTTTCCTAGTCTTAAAGTACACCTCAACATAAACACAAGATTTGTCAAGACCAATCATATGCTGATTTTAGAATGACAAAGATTCAAAAGAATGTTTTTTCTCTATGTAAGTTTGGTAATGGAGATGATAAATAATTTTACTTTTTACCATCCAATGTGTATTTGACTATAAAGAAAGTAGCCATGCTAAGGACACTAAAAATAGATATAAGCACAAACAAGTATTTGGAGATTTAATGCTTACATCAATTGTATCTTGATAGCGTAAAGCTCACTCGAGATAAAATCAGAATGGTTTCTTCCCTTTATTAGTTGTGAATGAGCAACATTCATTTAACTTGGGAATGCTAGATGTATCAAATTAATTATTCCGATTAATTTATTTTTCCAACTGGAAAGATGACCTTTGTGTGGTAGCCTCATAAAAAAAATAGGAAATGCTAAAAAGATAAACTTTGCTCTAACTTTTTTAATTATTAAAATATATAAACTGTATACACAAGTTAAGAAATTCAATTCAACCACATTTTGATTCAACTATATGGATGATTGGATCCTAAACCTTTTTGACTTGATACGAATGTTTTCTTTCCACAAGAAAGATAGATATTTAGTAGATTTTTTTATTTGGACCAAGATATAAATTTTGTATTTTCTTCTTCATTTTCATATTCTATGGATAAATAATTCTCTAAAATTATTGTAATTAAAGAAGTTAATATTATAATAAAAGACGATCTTGTGTTCTTGGAAGCTTATATCCAGAAACTAGATTTAACATCAACATTTGTGAAAGTCCCCTCACTTCACTATTTACGTGAGGGATGTCTAGTTCATGGATTAATTTATTCCAATCCAAACAATCCAAAGTATATTTAGATAGAGAACATTGGTATACTCAACATCATGCCAAACACACATGATCAACGCTAGACAAGGTAGTATCAATGCAATTAAGGAGAACTCACAAATTTATGATGAGAAATGATTGTTTAGTCCATTATTTAGAGTTTTTTTTTATCTTATATTTTTCAATTTTACTAACCTACTTTCATAGGTGCTATGTGGGTGCATATCTCTTTTACACACAACTTCATACTTTTCTCAACCTGTTAGTGAGTTTGTGTGACCACCTTGAATCATGTTTGAGGTAGGAGTTACCTACCATGTACATAAGTTAAGTAGGAAATTTTGTTGTGTATGTTCCATTTTTGGCTTGTGTCCAATCTCTCCTCTTAGTTTGTTGTATTGATTCCCCTTGAATCTATTGCCCAATGGTTAAGGCACTAATCCTTTGCAGAGATTATGGATTCATCCTACATTCTTTGCAATTCTTGTCCCCAGTTGGAACCAATTGTTGGCTCCATTTTTCAAGCATCCAAATTATTGTGTTGAGTAACTCCTTGTCAAAAAGTCAAAAAAATACTCTGATTATCCCCAAGTGTAAAATCTCTTGCTATTTTGGAGTAGAATCATCCATTGTTATAGTCAAAATATTAGGAGTAGTTATCCAGTTTGTCAAGATTTACAAAAATAACTGAATCTCAAAATTCATAAGAAATGGTGCAAAATAATTTTACAAGGATGTTCGTAATAGTATTTCACCTAATGTGACAAGTTTTTAGACCAAAAGTCCTTCTAATTTGTGAGATATTAAAAGTTCAAACTTTCAATGGTGATTTACAAAAATAATTAAATTAGGATTTTTATGGGAGTTGGATAAAAATGGTATGGCAGGGGTTTCATGATGTCCAATGTGGCAAGATTTCATGAGAAAATACCGATTGAAGAAAAATTTATGCATTAAACTTCTTTTATTGAATTGACGTATTTGTTAAACAAATTTTATAAGGTTTTTGCCAAATGAAATCAGACATTTTCTATATTGTAAATCAATTAAAAGATTTCTAAAATCAAAGATTAAAAGCTATAATATTAATTGAATTTTAAAATATTTAAGATTCATAGAACCCTTAATACTCACACCTTTATCTTTTATTAACATTTTAAAATCCCAACAATCCTATTTAAACCTTCTAAATCCATTTCAATTCCTAATAGGTGCCTAACCCTCGAAATGTTCCTAATACCCTTCTAACCCCTAACAACTTCTAAAAGGTGTTTTATTTCCTTTATCAACATTTTAGGGGTGAATGGGAATTTGTAAGAGGTTCCCAAGATACCAGGAACCTCCTTTTCCTCTGACATTTCACTCACTCATGAGGCATTTTAATTTATTTTTCAAAAATTTATTGAGAACTTGGAACTATTTGGGAGTTTCCATTCTCCCCAGAGTTCTCGGCTATCTCCAAAACTTTGACTCTCTTCCCTTGCAGCATGGACATGGCGTGTGAACTGTTTGGCAAGGTGACTCAAAGAAATCTGATCTTGTGGATTGTGATGATTGCAGATCTGCACAAAATGGGTTTGTTGGAAGGCATCAGAAACTCTCTGCAAACAATAGGTGTAACAACAACTCCACAATGTTTTCCAGCATTATCCCATCTTGTGCCCTAATGGTGCTCTGCAACAGGGTATGAACATCCATCAAAACAATGGAAGCCAGTTGATATTCCTAGCTGTGATTACAAACTTCATAAAGATGTGTGCCTATCCAAAAGATGTTGATACACAAATGACAAGGAGAATAAGGTGTGCTACTCTTGAGAGAGATTAAGTTGTAGGACCATTCTTTTAAGTAGTATTCCAAATTTGTGAAGCCAACCTATGATGAACTTATATTTCTGTCAAAGAAGTATGCAAATATTATCATTCCTCATGGAGGAGATAAGCATACTGCTATTGATTTGATAGTACAACATATTCAAAAAATCTCAGGGAACATGATTTGTGTAAAATATATCCCAATCTCTATGTTATTAACTCTACTTTTCAGATAAAAGGAATGCAAAAACATTGAACAGAGGCAATGACTTATTGCCAAATCAATTTGTTGAATTTGAGTCATAAGCGCAGGCAATTGATAGAAATCATTGCATTGAAGATGAAACACCATAGATGAGGTGCTTAAGCTATACAAAATGTTTCAAAGATGTACACAGATTAAACTTGTTGAAAATATTTATAAAATTTCAAACAAATGCAATGGGTAGGTGTAAAACTAGAGTCAATGACATTTTACCAGTATCCTCACGCTTGTGCCAAAATGGGAGCTTTGTGACAGGGTATGGACATCCATCAAAGCATACTGGATAGAGTAATCTTGTTAGATAGTTTAGTTTCAATACCCAGGTATGCAAAGTGTGGAATCATATACAAAGTGTGGAATCATATACAAAGCATGTGAATTTTTTGACAGAATGCCTCAGAAAAATGTGTATCTCATGGAATCAAATTATAGCAGGATATGCACAAAATGGGTTTTGTAAGAATGTTCTAAAAATATTCATTGCATTATACCAAAGGTAGACAATGTTCATGTAGAGATTTCTAGTGATTATCAAATATCCATGCCAAAGATGCCAAGTGAGATGGGGTAGAAAGCATTAGAAGATTGTTAAAAAAAAGTAGGAAGATGAAGAAAATCCATGATGTAGTTCAAATTTTGACAGAGAATCAACTCACTTTTTTAAATACAGTTTTATTAAAATAAAAAAGACAAATGACCATGTAATAATATTTTTAAAAAAAAAAAAAAAGTGACCATGCAATATATAGTAATAATATTAATAATAATATGCGTTATCATCTGTTGTAAACATACACATTACTCATGTCATAATGCTTATATCCAAGTCTACCGCTAAAGCCAATTTTAGTCACCAAATGCAAGGTCGTCTGCATATTACAGTTGTATTCTTGAATGTTATAAATGAAAGCCAAAAAGAGCTCAATAATCAAAATCTTATAGACCAAAAGTCCAAGTGAATTAATGGCTACATGCAATATGTTTCTAATTTAAGATTCTCTTGTTTTTCTTTCTCTAAGATTCTCTTGTTTTTCTTTCTTTCATGCCTTTCTAGTCCAACTCCACAAAAATCTCATTGCAACACTGAAATTCCTTACGATTACAAGAATCACAAAGTCAGAGCTCCAATGGTATCGATTATGTGTGGGAACTCTGTTTGAGATAAAGTTCTGATGAGAGTCCACTTGTCTTTTTTTCTTGCTTCTCCATGCTCTCCCGGTATTGAAGGCTCAAAAAGATAAAAGAGCAGCGCACTTTTCATATCGAATTCAACAATTAATGTCTGTTGATGCCACATTGTGGCACCAATAAATCCAAGCTGGAGTTCAGGATGTAGGCGAAATTGTTTTTCTGGATAATTCCTTTCTCTAACTTCCCCAAAGAAATCGCAATATACTAAGGCAGGCTGAATACCGCAATCATAGCAACTCCTTATGGCGCTCCATTGTCGAGTGCTGGGATGATAAGCCTGTATAAGACCGCCCACATAGCTCACCACATAAAACTTGCCATCAATAAGCACACTGCGACACTTATCTTCTCTCCAAAGCATGGGAGGAAGATACTCCCATTGCTCTTCCTCTGTATCATAAACTATGGCTGTATCCAATGCCTCCTTATCATTGCCACATCCTCCAGCAATGTAAATCAGTCCTTTAGCTGAGTCCACCGAACAGCAGAAATTATGTCTGCTGTCGGGAAGGTCGGGGCCTCGCTTCCATCTCCCTAAAACAAAGAAACATGGGAATACCAGAAGTAAATACTATATACTTATTGAATGAAAAAAAGCAAATACTATATTTTTATTGAATGAAAAAAGCAAGAAGTAAGATAATACCAGAAGTAAAATCGTAGATGACAAGTGCTTTGTGAATTGTGAGCTCTGGCCATTCGGTAAGAAAGCCCATGACAAACAATTTGTGGTTGAAGGGAACACAGTAAGAGCAACGTGAAAAATATGGAAGTTCAGGGGGAAATGGCGGCAGGGTTTCACATGAGTTTTGGAGAAGGTCGTAAAGCTTTATTCTGCAACCTTTACCATCTGATTCTTCCCTGCAGGCTATTATAATCAATTCCTCAGACATACCAAAAATCTTTCTGTCTTGATAGAAGAGTGGGCTGCATGTAATGCTTTTCCAACGTTTACAAACAAGAGAGAGCTTGTAGTGTGAAGTCCATGGCACCCTCAACAAACACTGTCTGCCAATGTCATCTGGAAGACCTGGAATTATCTCCATTGCCTTTTCCCTCTCTGCAATTATCTCCATTTCCTTTTCCTTATTTTCAGATGGGCACCTGTGTGCTTTAATAAGTAACATGCACTTGAGCCCGTCGGCGCTTGGTGTAACGGCTTGTTGTAATGACCTATCACCAGTTCAAATCTAATCAATAAAAAAAAAACAAGTAACATGCACTTATTTTTTATTATTATTTTCTTAATTTAGTTATGCTTTATGTGTTTAACAAGTAATTGAATATTACATTCTTTTAATTTTTATTATTATTAATTAGATTTTATTATTAGTTTTTTCATAATAAATATAAAATTTTGTCAAAACTCTATTTTTATTCAGTAATTATTAATTATAAATTACTAATCTATATATAAGATATAATTATATTTTTATTAATATATTAGTATTATTTTATTAATATGTTATTATGTTTGTATTATTATATTTTTATTTTATATTATTATTATTATTTTGTTAATATGTTATTCTATTTTATTAGAATATTATTATATCTTATCTTATTTTTATTTTTTAATTTTATTTTGGATATATAATTATTATATTATTATTATCTTATTATCTTATCTTATATCTTATCCTCACTTTATTATTTTATGTACACAAACTTTCAAACTCTTACAATTGATAAATAATCTCCTCTTTTATATTAATTAAATTCTATTATATTACAAAGATTTGTCCATAAAAGATATATTATTTTTTATTTTCTATTTTTTGTATACTAGCACTTGCACCTAAAGGAGGTTCAAGGATTACGCTGATAGAAAACTATATGTATGTTAATATGTTAGAGAGTATGTGTTTGTGCATGGATGTGCTACAAATTATAGTTGCATGTATCGATTAAACAATTAATAATAAGTGTTAAATAATGGAATGAAATAAACTTAGAAAATCTAAATTTTTCCTTAAAAATTAAGTATTATCTCGATAATGAAATATTTGAATACAAATTTAAAAAATAAAAAAATACAATTGAATAAAAAATGTTGCCATCAAATTGACAAAAGATCATTGAAAATAGAATGATCCCATGGAGTTGTCAAATCAATATTTATCTAGCTTTTATGTAATAAGTGAGATTTGGAGGCTTTTACCTAATTTTGGAGCTAGTTTCCATTAAATGACAACTAAAACTTATTTTTCAATGGTTTAATAGTGGTTTATAGGCGAGACTTGTTTGCTCAAATCTCACACTATATATAGCCTATCAAAAATAAAAGTGAAAGGCACAAGACAATTGAGAGGAGGTGAATCAATTGTCACCAAAGAACCAAATTCAAATCTTAAACACATCAATTTATTATCCACTTAGTTATGTTATTAATTATGAACATAAATGTAGAAACCCTAGTTTCCCCAAAATCTCCGTTTCTGACTGTTTTTAGGTTTTTCTGAAGGTTTTTGGTTTTTTTGCAAATTTTTGAGTTTTGATGCAATAAATGAACAGTACGGCTTTTCTAGAAATTAATATTAAATTCAATAAAAATGCTAGATCTTCAAAATGCTTAGGAAATACAATAGAGAATGAAGACGTTTCCTTATTTAATCAAATGATCTCAATACACAATGATCTGCTAACATGCAACAATAAAATAATGATTTTTATTTGTAAAAACCTGGTAAACCAGCAAGCTGAGAAGGTACAGATTTGTACGGCTGAGTCAATAAATGCTCTTCTCCCTCTGAATGATGATCTCTGATGATGCCCAAGAAGAATGCGCCTATACTGGAGAAGATATGAAGCCAAGAAGAGAGGCGTTTCTCCTTCCAAGCAAAAGACGGCTCCAGACAAGATGGTACGGCCTGGTACAGGTACGGCCAGGTACAACAGCCTTTATGATTTGTACGGCCTCCTCAAATTAATGTCTAGGTCTCTGAATATGATGCGCCCAGGTTAATAGATGCTTTCTGAATGATAAAATATACTGAAGCTCTGTGAATGAATTAACTCTGAAGATCAATGATTTCCTCTGTGTGAGAAAACCTCTGCTGGCAATAGATCAAGTGATATTTCACACTCTCTGAATTGCTTTCCGCTGGAGATGGCTCGTTCTCCAAGGAATTCGAGTTCAAACCCTAAGGTTCTGTGCTCAGATCAATTTGATCAGTTTCTCAAAATCCAATAATCACATAATGCTCAAAACCCAAGGCAAATCCACTATTATGCTGAAAAGTGCGATTTCCTTAATAATAGGGTTTTAATAAAATATTCAACTTTTAATCTTTCAATTTCTCCATAGTCTCAGCTAAATATTTTATAATATTTCAATTGTCAAACTGGCCCCCTTTCCTGATGATGGGCGCACCCCTCAAGACAAATCACTTAAGTTATAATTTAAAATTATAACTTTATATTATAATCATTAATTAATTAATATTTAATCAATGCAATTAAATATTAATATTTCTCCTGTTACTCATCCGATTCCTGTTCCGTCTGAAGCTGACGAACTCTGAAGTGATTCTGGATGCCGCCAAAGTCATACTGCTAAAAATAGCAGGGGTCCCACACTGCCTACCAGGAACTGCTAAAAATAGCAATTCTGCAAAAAGTCTCCGATTGAGCCAAAACGAAAGACTACTGATAATAATCTCGCTAACTAAGTTTGTTAAGTTCAAGTGACTCCTATCCAGCCTATCACTCTATTTAGGTCGTGATAGCTAATCCCACTCAGAGATGTCACCGAAGGGGACATGACATTCATAAGATGGCAATCCCACATAGGGATTTCCTTGCTTGAACTAACTGATAAACACCGTCCCCAGAGATTTCATCAGGAGTTGCAAGATATTCACGAGGGGGCCTAAACCTCACTACCTCTCTATATAACAAATACTAGTGAAGACAAGGCCAAAGATGGACAACATCATTATCTATCCCTAGAGCAAGCCAATCGGATGGCATTGGGTTGGGGAAGCTAGATTCTGGACATATCCATGACGAAGGGCTTATTGATATTTTCCTTTCAATCATCATGAGGACTTGTAGGTGGAAGCTGATTGGCAAACTCATGGCGAATAGCCTACTCAAGGAAGCTTCATCAACGAGGCCATCAATGCTATATTGTCATTCAACAAATCTCCAAAAGAAGGACTACTCTGCAACAAAATAGACAGTAGAAGGGTGAAGAAGAATAAGAAATTGGCAAAAGTTGTGGACCTATATCATGGCTGCTTTTATAAGAACATATAGCCATTCTTAGACTTCACCATTGCAAATCAAGGTATTTTGACATCTATTGAGATAGATAGAATGAACAAATTGGCCACGGGTTTGATAACCATCTATACCTTCAAACCAAAATAGTGTCTCAGCATGCATCTCATGTAATGTAACTATTATTTCAAGTAATATATTATATAACGAGACCTACCCCCTTGGTAGTAATTTGCAAAAAAAAAAAAATGACACAAAAATGACAATTTGACAATGATTAAGTTTCAGGTACCACAATCAAGTTTCAGATTGGGTACAACACTTCCTTCAATTGCTCTCTTCCCACCTCTCTTCAAATTCTCATGACCAGTCTTGTACCCTCCTTTCTAGACCTCCCCAACACCAAAAACTTGCTCTAATACCAATGCTGGTAATGAAGCAACAATAAAGCAATGAGAGAGAAGAATGAGGCATTGCACAATATATGTGGCCTATTTATCTATTATATCAAATGGGGGTTACAAGATAGAAAGTACTTATAATGGGATGTTTATAAACAAGAAATATCCCCCTTAGTTTTTTCTGAATTTTTAGCACATAAAACTTCACCTGTTAACGTTAGCCCAAGAAAGATAACCAACTGAAAGTAACCCTTCACGTTCTAATCACCCAAATCTCGAAGTGGGCAAGGTGAGAGCATACAATGCAAGGGGCTCTGATAACAATATGAAAGCAACCCTTCACGTACTGATCACCCAAATCCCAAAGTGGGCAAGGTGAGAGCATACAGTGTAAGGGGATCTGATAACAATAATTTGAAATGTTGGAAGTACAATGCTATTGGCGGCAAGCCAGCCAATAGGGAAAATGAAAATGCTTAGGCAGCAAGCCAGCCTCTTCCACTTTTCAGCGGGCTACAGAAAAAGTAAATGAAAGTAAAATGCTTAGGTGGCAAGCCAGCCTCTTCCACTTTTCAGCAGGCAACAGAAATATAAAGAAACTCAACCACTTTTCAGAGGGAGTGGAAATACAAAGTACTGAAAGAAAGGTTGATTAGTACTACTAGATCAGTGATTACAAAATGATAACTAACACAGTATATCATATGAGAAATCAACAACAATATAGCCCAAGTGTTAGGTATACAACTCTAAAACATTATAAAGATGAGGCATCATGAAAATATGAAGAAATGACAAAGATACCAAGTCTGATATAAAGAAGCAGCATTCTGATTTTTCTGATCAGCAAGCCTAGGACACCTTCAAATGCTCACAACTGCCTCCATACTCCTCCGAATGACCTCAAACTAGATGCAAACGAAGCCTAAGGGCTAGGCGTCCAAGTTCAAAAAGCTAAACTCCACCAAACAGCTCAGAATATTTAGGCATGCATCCCAAAGCACTAGTGGCCAAAGAGCACAACCCCAAAGGAGGGCGACCAGCAACCATAAATTAGATTCACCTTCAAAAATCACAAGATTCTAGGCAAGGGGGCGCCCAGAAGCAAGGATTCCAACGAGCCATTAGACATAAAAAACGTCCAACTCCCCAAGAAGGTATGAGCATAAACATGAAACAGCTAGGTATGTAGGAGCACTCCAAAAAACACAAAACAGCAAAGGAAACACGCCAAAAATGCCTTAGAAGACATCAAAGCCACACCAAACTGAAATAGAAGAAAACGCCCTCCTGTGAAGCTTGTAATGTCCCGTTTTAGCACTTTACTTTTAGGTGATTGGTAGCCTATTTATTCGGTGTGTTTATCCGAATGATGATTGGCAAAATTAGGGTTCAGTGGTTTGATGGGAGTTCTCTTGAAGATTGAGGTTTTGCTTATTTGGGTTGGGTTGTTTGGATTTGGATTAGGATTCAGGTTTTGAGAGCTTGTGAGGTATGACTTGCAACTTCACGTCGGGGCAACCTTTTGGAACTTACTTATTTTTAGTAAGTTATAGCTGACTACATCTGAGTTTGGGATTTTGGATTACTTGGCGAGGATTCTTTTGGGTTTTGGAGAGCTTACGCTTAATGGTAGAAACATGCATTGCATTCCGAGCAACTTCTTGAATTTACTATTTTTAGTAAATTCTATATTTAGCAGTGGTCTAGTTAGCACCAGCTCAGTCAACTTTCCTCTTCTGGCAGTTCATTGGGTAATTCTGATTTTTGGCTTAAGGGGTTTATTTTGGAGAAATAAGTCATTTAAAGTCAATAATGTTTTATTTTATAAAATAACCCCTTGTCCTAGTAATATGACTTTAAGTTGTTTTAAAGAAGGGGACCTTGAGGGTTATTTTCTCATGAAGGACATATTGCGAATTTTTCTAAAGTCTATTTGCTCAAAAGGAGATGGACGCCAACCTTGGAAAAGAAGTATTTTATTTTTAAAAGTGATTTTCATCCCTCAAAGAGAGGTACGCCATCTTGAAGGGAGACTTGGTCAAGTCAAAACCCTAAAGGCATCTTGGGAAGTGGGGCGCACCTTCTGGAAGCTTCTAAAGGTGCCTTCTCAAAATTATAAAAGGAGGCTTGGGTCTTCATTTCAGCTATCTGATATCTTGAGTATTGTTATGCTGCCGGAATGGTGTTGGATTGCTTCGAGGAATGAAAGCCTCCTAGCCTTGGCTCGACTTCGTGCTTGAGAGATAGCACCTAGTAGAGAGGTTTGCTAGTTGTTGAGTGAATCTTTGTGGTGAGGATTGCATTGTAGATTGAGTTTTGCTTTTGTAGTTCAGTTCATGTTTATTAGTGAAGTATTGGAGCTGTCTTTTCACTGTAGCTGATTTGCTGTTTCTTCTCATAAGTCAAAAAATACAAAAAGAGTCGTTTTGGGTATTGTTCCATTGTGTTTCCTTGGCAAGGGCGCCCCTTTCTGACAAGTTACAGAATTTTTAATGAAGAACTGAATTTTATTTAAGAAAATCACCCCTCACTAAGGGCCGTACCTTTTGGTTCTCATTGGGATTTGTGCATAAAATAAATATCTGCTGTTAGGGTCAGTTTTGTGATTCATTCTTAGGCGCCTTCATAATAGGAACACTTTGCACTAGGTTTTATGCATTTTGGATGAGAATTGTGGGTGTTGTGAATAGTTTAGTGATTCTCTGTATTGCTGTTATAGCATTCAAGAGCAAGTCTGTCATAAATCAGAACTTTGAGAATTGGCCTTTGAGGGAAGTTTTTGGTCTGGGTGCTTTGGTTAAACGAGGAAGAATCCTCTATTTTGTCGCAGCTCTATTTATTTCTAATCTTATGCTCTTGGCAGGAATTTTGCATGATATTGTAAGCTGAACAGTAGTACTGTCAGCATTTCTTCTAAACTTGTTCTTCATGTTTTGTAATACCCACTGAATAAGTGGAAGAGGCTGGCTTGCCGCCTATTTATTTGAGTTGCATTTGTATTTCTTATATCTCCGCCATATGGTCGCCTCATTCCATTCTGGATTGGGTAGCACATACTTGGTGTTGAGTTACTTTCGGTTGCAGTTTGATTTAAGGTACTGACGATCCTCTTGCCATATGACAGCCTCTCTCATGTTGAGATTAGTCGCATTCTTAACTAGCGAGAGTTACTAGCTGCTGGTTCCATTTATCTAACCCTAGCGAATTGCTTCTGCATTGTTATTATTCTTGGCAAAAATTGAAAAATTGGTTCAGTTCTTTACAAAGCTTCGAGTTACCCTTTGAATGAAGGAGCACCAACAATCCAGCTAGGAGCTATCTTGCAAGCTTGAAAGTGAATAAGGCTAGGAGGTATTCCAACCCCAAAGCAAGAGTGTTAATAAAATTCAGCGGCACTTCATTATGATATGAAAATGGATCACCAAACGAAGAGGCAGAGAGGCATACTTATAGGTTTTCAACCTAGAAATTCAAATCCGTTTTCCCTCCAGAATGGGGCACCCAAATATGAGGAATATAATATTATAAATTAAAACTCATAGCTTGTGAAATATGGCATCCACTTTACCTTGGCAAATAGCATCGCCCAAAACCTACATTGCAGGGGCCCGTATCCCCTGCCACCAAAACCCACTATCCCCATCCCAGTCATCCCGGGCGAGGGGCCTTGAGGGCGTCCCCGGCCCGTCCCCGAAACAGCCCAACTAGTAGGAAATGGGAGGAAACGTCCCCTGCCCTTTGGGGACGTTTCCCCATCCCTGTCCCTGGTACGGATGGGGGATGTTGGAAACATCCCTTGTCGTACCGAGGACGGCTAGCTGTCCCCTACAGATAGGGAGCTTCCTGGGTTAAAAAAACATTTAAAAAATTGATTTTTTAAATATTTGTTCCTCCTTTCTAAGGTGATTTTTGAGTTTGGGCTGTTTGACATTTTGTCAAACACTTGGCATGCAAAGTGACTGAGTTCTGATTTCTGAATGTTTATGCTTGTGTTTGATTGAATTTTAATGCCAAATCATTTGCATAAAACATAGAAATGATAACTACTATCATAACATCAACAAACAGGAAACATTCAACCTCAAATCTGATTTTATTTGCACTATATCAAGTCTGAATACATTGCATTACAGGTCTGGTATAAGTCTGATTTGATTACAGCAGCAGACATTTCCTTCAAAATCTAATTTATATTGATTCCCAATGAAATACAAACATACCCGGATCATTGGCTACAATAATAAGTTTAATGACATTTATTATGCTGTTATACTACTGCTCTCGCGATTTATTTACATATTGATATTGTTGTTATCAATTATTAATTTATTGACATATCTCTCTCTTTCCCTCTCTCTCTCTATAATATATTAATAAATTTTGAAAAAGTCATATATATATATATATATATAGTATGTCGCCGTCCCCTGCCGTCCTAAAATACCCCTAAGAGCGTCCTGAGAATGCATCCCCTTACCGTCCCGTCCGAGACATAAAAGCTTAAAATTTAATCTCCAATATGGGTGTCCAAAATGAGGCCCACCTTTTTAACACAACTTCAAGTCACAACGCTTAGGCATGGGGTCCAAAAGCAACAAAGAAATATAATGTGACTTAAGTTATAAAAAATTCCTTTTTGAGCTCTACGAATGTTGGAGAAGCCACTACCAAAATAGAACACCTCCTTGCCAAAATAGCACTTACTAAAATAGCATACTACTAAAAATAGTGACTCCAAACTTCATTTGAGCACAAATCAAACAACCATTGTAACTTACTAAAAATAGTAAGTCCAAAAATATCCTCTGATTGAAATGCATGTCACACCTCTCTAAACCCCTCTACAAACCTAGAAAGACCCAAAAGACACTCTGCCAAACTCCTGCAAACACCCCTTGAAAACTCAGAAGGAAACCTCCTAAAAAAGGAAACCCTAATTCTACCTCCGACTCGCCTACGAGCCTCCGAAATAGGCTAGCGGTCACCAGATAGGACTAGTGCTGATAAGGGGACATTACAAAACATAAACATACATATTTATTATATTTACATAAACATATGTATTTAATAGAAATATGAGCATTCATTAGAGGTCACAAATGACTAGAGTATGATTCCTAGAACCTTCAACAAGCAGAATGTCTTCCTTAGGCTCTATAAGACCAGCTAGCTCTTACACACATGGGATTGAGCTTGATGATATCAACCCTTCTTTTTTGTGTGACCTAGGTGGCCAGTCCCAATCCACCTTAGTCAAGGTTATTCATGCAATCTCTTTATGAAACCTGATATATCAAGACAATTTTTGGTTGTGCACAGATTTTAATTTTTATGATTGAATGGTTGAAATATCCCACCACTGATAGGATATTTACTTTCTAGATCTTGCACTATGAAATGTCCCTTACTTAAAATGAAAGATTTTTCCAAGACACTTAATTTGACATATTGCATTTGTCAATTAAGAACACACAATTAATTATGCAAGATAATGTTTCCTGAGTATGAAATATCATAAATAAGAGGTTTCAAATATAACTGGTTTTGCAATAAAATGAACAGCAGCTCCAAAAGATTGATTAACTGAAGATTCTGGGTGTTTGAATTGAACTTACAACATCACTCATTGGATCCCACACACACCTCAAGTATGGCATTGTATTTTATAGCATCATTAAAAGGGACTGTAATAGCAGTTTGTTACTAATTTTTCTGAGCAATAGACTTAATGGATCATCAGGGTTTCAGCAAATATTCATATGCAAAACCTGGGCACTATGCTCATTTTGACCTTTTCATGAACAGCAATGATTTAATAATTATCTGAGCATAGGGACTGACTGATTGCACATTATAGGACAATCCACAACTTAATACAGATCTCTCAACAACTCAGAAATAATGGACTGCTTGTAAACCATGTCATTAGGGTCTTACAAAGACTAGATACATGAGAACTTACACTCCAGAAATAACTAGACTGTGCATTAATTATTCCTGAATATAACAGATGGCACCAACCATTCAATGAATTGCAAGGTCAATAAATCAGATGTCCAACCTGGGGCTGAGGAGGGTTCAAACTACTATTTGAATGGCACTGAACTCTTAACAACCTCTGTAAGTTGCATACCAATCACAGATCACCCATGGCTGCATACGCTGACCCTTGGAGTAGCTGGTCATTGTGAATCGATGCCCAAAATGCCCTCATGACTGCGACTTCACCATCTATCTTCCATGTTTGGTTTAGAATGGAGGGCCTTGGTTATGCAGCCAACAAAGACTCAGAACTTCTTTAATAACCTGATCTGCAATAAAGAAATGTGGATAACCAGATTTATTCTCCAATAATGATAACCGAGCACTGTAGCACGGGTATTATAGCGTGGCACTGTTCACGCCACTGTAGCAGCAGAGCAATAGCCTTTGACTTTCAATATTTTGATGAATCCTTTCAAACCCTTTTGATATGGAATTCTCTCCAATAAAGCACTATGTGACTTATGAGATAAAGCCACCTCATTAGCAAACCTCAAACGATCTTTCACACACTCGGAAAGCTCGAAACAAAGAGAAGCTATGCTCTCCAAGATGATTTGCAGTAAAACCCTAGGTTTCACCTCCAAAGCCAAAGCACAAAGCTAAGTTGAGAGAAAATGATTAATCATAATCCTCTTTTTTGCTTTTCTCAATGCCTTTTATACTTCTCCATCAAAAGGTCGATTTCCAATGAGGCATTTAAAACATTAAAATATAATAAATATAACTTGCTTTTACACTTTGTTATATTCTTCAAGTGGGTGCCCATAATGTGCACTTTAATATTTTGACTTTATAATATTAAATACTCCTTTAATATAAAGTCAATTAAACATTTAATGATGTGTACTTTTATGAATAATTAATTAATTAATTAATCATTATTAAAGCATTACTTTAATAATAATTAAAACTCCATAACTCCATTAATAAACCTCATAAATCAATTCCATTTTCTCCATGAGGTAGCCCATTGAACTCACTGCTCACCAAGGTGCCTTACTAAAAATAGTAAGGTTGGCCTCTATCATCCAACCAATTTACTATAAATAGTAAGTATTTAAAAACAGAGCCAGAACACCCTAAATAACATCGCCTCAAAATACGCCAAGGATCTAGAGATGCTAAATGCTGCAACTGCCAAATGAGATACCAGATATCTCCAAAACAGGGTCCTCTAATCACCATTATTAGCCTACGAGGACTCAATGATAGGCTAAACAACCAGAACTTTGATGCTCACTGAAAAGGGGACAGCATTTACAATGGTTGTTGATTATATTTTAAATTTTAACAAATCATTTTAATATTTTTCGGGTATGTGTATATATAAAATACATTTCTATAAATAAGTGTAATCTCTTTGTTTCTTTTCCCCATTTCTGAAAATTTAGAAAGCAGTGTTTCCAAAAGTTGTGCTGATTTTCAAAACCATTTGCCTTATTTCAGTTGACGTTAGTTTTGATTTGATTCTATTTCTCTTCTCTACTTCTTTTTTGACATTCTTCTTCTTCTATTGTGCCTATAACATAGAGTCCTTGAAGTGACTTTTAGATGACTAGTAATATTTATATCAGCATCTTATTGTCAATGAAGATTTCTTGTATAAAACCTATGTCATTTCAACTTTTAACCAACTCTACTATCTTTGATTTGAATCTAATCTTGTGTGAATATGTGCGTTAGCCACATTTTTAATTGTGTTAGTATTTGGTGAGGAAAGGTTTCTAGGAATTGACTTGCCCTCTGAGAATGTAATTCAAGTACTACGTGCTACTGAGCAAACTAATTCATATGCAGAACATGGAACAAAACAATAGAATATATATATATCATGTTTGAACATCAAATGCTTTATTCATTATCAAAAATATCACCATGTACAATCATAGAAGTATCAATAGTGCTAACAACCATGACTATCCACACATAACCTCTTCTGACTACAACAACTGACTACATATAACATTCGGCAGTAGTTAGATAACCAACCGATATGATGTTTCATAACAACAGTTATCATTAATCGGGACTTGATTACCCGAAAGTACATGACATGTATTATTCCTACTAACTATAGTTTTATTAGCAATTGGCCGACTACGGCCGACTACACAAAAGTAAAGATATACTACTTACATCATCCCCCCCTAAAAAGAAGTCGTCTTCCAGACAACATAACAACCCAAGGGAATGACCAAATATACAAAATTAATGAGCAGGGGGAAGTGAGGACGTCCCTGGATGCACAGACGATGTTGGAGTAGTCGAGGAATGCTCTGCCCGCAATCACCTCACTTCTTCTGTATGTGTGCGAAGCTGTCGATCGGCAAGTATCTCCCTCTCCCTGGCAGCCTTCACCATACGAGCTGCCTCCATCAACTGGCCTTTAGTCTTGTCTACCTCTACACTCTTGGCCACTCTTGGCTACCAACTAGTCTTCCAATTCCTTCACTCGGTGCTCCCATGCCCCCTCTTTCTGCCATGCCTCCTCTTCCAAGGCGAGTACCCGAGTCTCCAAGGCCTCTAATTGGGCTCCCCTATCCCTGGCTAGCCGAGTCTGTTCCACCAAGCCATTTTGAATGTTTGTCATTTGAGCAGCTGACTCCTCCTTAATCTTCTATAAGAATCTATATGCTTCCACCTTTCGTGATACTACAACCTTCGTGGAGAACACCTAGCGTTTCATAAGGTACAAAAAATCATGGAATGCGAGCTCAATATGGTATAAACTCTCGAGAACCCCAGCATCTCGTCCTGCCAGCCGTGGTGGCCTACCATGCCATGCCCTCAACATTGCAGTAGTCTCGCCCGCTGGCCATCCCTCACTGAATATCCAAGTAAACTCTGCCTCACACCCCATCTGTACAAATCCTCGGATGCGTTGGACTTCCTATCCCACGAGCAGAGATCGGACGACCCTAAGTTCTCTAGAAGCATTACAGAATCATCAATTTTCCCATATGCTCCAGCTCTTCCACATAGCGTTGCACTATTCCCACTGGATCCGATGGGTTTGGCTGGGACATTTCTACTACAAGTCCATCAATGGAGTCATCCTCCTCATCGTTGAGGGCTAGGAAGTGCTCTTCGCCCTCCTGAGGTGCTTCCCTGACGATCTGCTCAAGCTCATGCATGGCTATCCCTGACGCCATCTCTGCCCTAGCCTCCGGTTGGGCAAGTGTCTCCTCAACAAGTCTGGCAGTCTCGCTCTGCTGGGTGTGGATGGCGGGGCCTTCCTCGCCTACTAATCCTTCAAAAGGACTCCCCATCAGCTGCTCTGGTTGCTCGGCCACTTCTAGTGTGAGGCCCACGAATCCCAACCAATTGTCAATCTGAGCCACCCCTGGTGCTCCTAACAATGTAATAGGGGAAGCCTCCTCATTTGTC
>VDFB02124900.1:0-10482 GCA_007258455.2 Sequoia sempervirens | reverse complement strand
TTTTTCCAAGCATGCATAGCTTGTTCGAAAGAACTTCTTTTAGGCTTTTAGCCATAGCAACAAGGCAACACTTGAACTATTTGACAAAATGCTTTGGTAGACATGTATCAAAATGTGGTAGTATAGACAAGGCAGTGAACTGTTTGAAAAAATGCCTCAAAGAAATGTGGTCTCATAGAATGCCATGAGAAGCAAATGCAATTGGTAGCTGCTCCTAGTTATTAGTTATGCAATGTGAATTAATTGCATAACTGCTTAGGTTGACTTTGTAAAAACTATATTGTAATTGAAATTTTGTCATCTATCAAAGATTCAGTTATTAGTTATGCAATGTGAAGCAATGCTTTGAGTTTGAAAGATGTACAATGCAATGTAATCAACGCTATGTAATATAAACTACAAAATTATAAATTAAAGTTCAAAACATAAAAATTTCAAGTGATTACATAAACCATTATTGGATCATTGATCAACTAAAAGTGTGAACATTTTTCTTCTGCGGTGGAAGGCAAACAAGAAAATAGTGGTTCAAAAATGAGGAATTTGTCTTCTACACCAAATGGGAAATATTCACAATATGTGCTAGGAAGGAATAAGATCGAGTATGCAAGAACCGAGAATTGCAAAATTGGCTTACGTTTGACTTCCAAACACAAATTTTCACACTTTTTGATGTTCCAACGTAAGTCAAAAAGTATACATGTGCGTAAGTTGTAAAGTATACACTTGAATACATGTAACTCATATCTATTGAACCATGAATTTATAATGCAAATATGGACACCATCGATAAAAAAGATTTGTATTAATCAAATAGCCATGTACACATGTACATCAATATATGTCAATATAAGTATAAAATATAGTTACCAAAAAGCCATATAGGCTTACGAGAATGCCATATAGGCATACAATGTCAAATATATTGAATACAAAAATATGTACAAAATTGTCAGTGTAGGCATACAAAGGGCTCTACATTCAAAAATTCATTTCCATGCTCTGGTTCAAATACAATTTTCTTTTCCCTTTCCAAGGACCATGGCTGTATAAATCAATCAATTGCTTCGTTGAGGAGTGCTCCTCGTCAAGCCTCCTAGGGTTTAGCTCCTAGTCAAGTTTCAACTATTACAATAAGAAGTAAAGACATTAATATATAGAAATTACATTATAAAAATTAATATATTTAATAAAATTTAATCACTTACAGCCATCTGATGACCACTCTCCTAGATGGAAATATTTGCATGCTGATGCCTCAAAGGCTCGAGCCTCTTGTGCTAAACCATCCTAATAGGAATTAAACTACTTAATCAATAATGGTTTGATTTTTCACTAGAACTAGTTCATCTATAACAACTAATGTAAATTGAAATTTAGTAATTTGCCTCATACCTCCCCCCATCGAGCCATCGAGATTGTATTGGTAAAAGAGGAAACACCGGAGCATCCATTGCCAGTTCCTTGTTACGCTTGTTGTTTTGTCACCAACATCCTAAAAATAAAACAACAAATTATTCAATCACAAAATAGTTATCGAATTTGAAGTAATGCTTTGAGTTTCAATGATGTGTAATGCAACGTAACCAACAATATGATTATCAATTTTTTAAAAAGCAATAACCTGGGACAATGATCACATTGAAAAAAAAAAGACCCTTTAGGACAAATTTTAAGTGAAAAAGCATCAAAACACAATGTAAAATATGACAACCAATATGAGAAGAAGAGATGATCTAGCCAAAAGGAGCTTTGATAGTAGCCAACTGAGTTAAGTATGAAAAATCCAAGTATCAGTGTTGCAAGGAATGGAGTAAGAGCTAAATAAAGATACAACGACAATAAAAAATGATGGAGGTAACTTGTCAAGGGCCTATTCTTCAAAACCCTTATTAAACACTTGTCATAGTTTAAGATATGCAATAAATGTTTGACAATGGAATTAACCTTTTGAGGATGACAGTGATTAAATTGAGGTCTCCTTTACCATGAAAAGATTGAATATTCTTTCTTTGGCCTATCATTATGATTTTTAAGTTTCCTCACTTGAGTTAAATATAATAGTCAAGTGTTTATACCAAAGATGATGGAGAAAATAATCATGAAAAGGAGAATATGATGGTGATCAATGACAAGGCAGTGGCACATTTTGACAATCGAAAGAGTAGAGGAATGCATAGTGAACATCATGGTACAACTTATGATATAAATTAAACCACATGGTTGATGTGCTTTGAATCCTTGCATCTAAAGGAAATTTTCTTAACATAAATGTCTGCTAGGGGAATTTCAATGTTGCCATTAGTTGGCATTAAAGGCTGGTACACGCAACATTGAAAATTATCCTTATATAAAAATTCCCTCCATCTTGTTGATTGGCTTGTAACACTCTTGATGGTGGCTGTATGAAATCTAATTATGATTCCTCTTCTACATTAGAGGGTTCGTATACTTGATCTGACCCTTCTAAATTATCAGAATCAAAATCACTAGCTTCCATATTCAAAAATTCCCAACCAACATCTTCAATAAGTTTATCTAGATCATCAGTAATAGTCTTACAAATTGGTTGCCAATTCAAGTTCATTCTACTTTCATAATACTTTATATCCATGGAGTTCATCCATTCCTTGATGCAATCAAGTGAAGATTGAGGAATGGCGTACATATGGAGTACATCTCCCTTGAATTATTTGAAAACAATAGCCATATAAAATCCCTTTTTCCCAAGTCCTACTCTCTCAAGGTTAACAATCTCAATCTCAGTAATAGTGATTACTAAGAAAGGTAATTCCACCAACTCTACCAAAAAATTTACCACAGGAACAATAAAAGCAGAGGATTTGAAAGGAACTCCATGAAAATCAAGCTCTCTAAATGCTATATAAAATTCTAGTTCAAAATATTTTAGATGAGGTTGCTCCCATAGCTCTCTTACTCGATTGACAAATCCTTGAAACTATGTCTTGATTTTATTTTTCCTATTCCTCTGCTGTGTTCTTCCTTAATTTCATCAGATCATACATTGACCTTCTTGCCCCTCCTAAAGTTTGGACCATCCGTTACCTCCACATAAAAGCCGGACATCCTTTCTTCATGGTTCCCTGCAGCAGGTATTATGGTTATACAAATAGAAATGAAAAGTAATCATCTCCCGCACATCCATTGTTTGGAAGAATGCATGCTTAATGTTTTGATACCTTGATATTAGCTCTCTGCTTCTACTCTCATGGTTGAATATCAAAATCCGATTATGGTGGGCCTCCATAGTTCCTAGTCATCTTTCTTCCTCTTCCACCAAATGTTGTCACGGTCACATGCGCTTTAGCTAATTTCGATAACTTGTTTTAGAAATTTGCAGAAGTTTCTCTGAGGAGTCACGGTGTAGCTCTCTCTACCTTTCAAAACTCTTTCATTGCTACAAATCTTCTTTGGGATTTAGTCATTTGTACCACATGGTTGATGTGCTTTGAATCCTTGCATCTAAGGGGTTTAAAACCTTAGGGGCCTTAGATGAGAAAAATAAGTAATGTTTTTCTTTTCTTTTTATGTGAGGACGTAGTAGTGAGATAAAAGAGGACTATATAGAAAAATGAAAAAAGAAGACAAAAAAATTCATGGACCATACTATATCACCTACATGCTAGCTAACAAGAACATGAATGTAGTAGATTTAGGTATGATAGGGGTATTGCAAGGTATATTTGAGGAATATATAAGAATGAAGAAGAATTCAATGGATCAAATTAGTGTCAAATGTTTTCCTAAAAGATCTCCCACACCCTATTGGGGAATTTAATCATTTCTAAGCATTTTCCACGTCCTATGGGAAAGTTTGAGGAGGCTCCAATAGTTGAGAGTTTAATGAGTAATTATAACTTCTTTCCATGCAATCATGATTAGTTAGAGAACATATAGGGAAAATTGATGAGCTATGCAACAAATGAAGAGAATATAGGGTATTTTGACCTAGTCTTAAGCATCTCCAAGCATCTAGGAGATTTTGAAAGAGTCTTGGTTGATAGATAGGGTCGAGGATAGAAGTTTATTTTTGGTTACATTGACATCATGTAGGACATCCATAGTCTTATTCTTGGTTACGTTGACATCACAAAAAATTATATAGGATGGAGTAGAATGTAGCTCTACCTTTGTCAATTCCATGTTAAATTTGTATTATATATAGCTTACTAGTGTAGGAATTCTAAGACAAACAATCATAGTAGGACGATTCTTAAAAGCTTGAATAATAACCTAGTGAACCCATATACTCTTACGACTATATATACACAAATCTAGATTAAACTTAGAATTCATTAGTTAAGTTCTCTTTATTCTATATTACCTCCGTGAATGTTTGAGTAAATCTACTCGCACTCGGAGGTGTTCCCTTCAATCCTTCAACAGTACCCTGTTCAAAATCCAAAATCACATATTAAAATACCATTCGTAAAACAATGCTATTAACACATGTGTACTAAATTTAAAATTGTTTACTAACTTTACATACCCCACTGATAGGTGTATTGCAAAAATAAACTTGATGACCTGGTATATCGGGGCTCAATGCTATGACCCTGCAATTTTATTAAAATAATAAAACTAAATTAGTTAATCTTGCATTTCACAATCGAAATTTAATAAACTAAATTCAATGAACATGTTGAATTTTACCTGACTGTCAATACCATATGCATCATGCAGAATGTCAACCGCCCTCTCCATCCCCATAGATGCATATGGATCAGGCTACGTAGAAGCATGTGGATCCTACATAGCACCCTCCTGAGGGCCGATAGGGTCATACAAACAAGTGGCTTCGCAAGATCGACACACATAGCCTCAAAGGCCACCACCTTAAGACTCCCCTGGATTGCGCTGTACAATGGGGCTAGTGTGGTGGATGACACTCCGAGTCAAGGATGTGATCGCCTGCAAAGTCTCTACATCAGCACTCTCCTTTGCAACTGCAAGCATCACAATCTGCTCATGAGGGTGCCTAGCGAGATGTCGTCTCCCCTGTCGTGTAGGATCCAGCTGTGCACCGGGCCTATCCTGTGCTAACCCCCCACCTCTCCCCTAAAACTCCCTCATATCAAAATAATTCAGGATTTGGTTCAACACAAACTCACAGTATAATTTCCTAAGAAAATATTGGGGGACTTCATAGTTATTGCACGGTGGGTAATCAAAGACCATATACCATCTGTCATAAAAATGGTTTCTAATCTCTTAGTGGTGGCACCAATGAATAGGAAACCTCTTTGCATTGAGGGTGAGATTTTGATTTATTTTAGGGTCAGTGAATAGAGAGCACAAATCGCCTTTAGTAATCTTTAAATCTTTTACTTGTTTATATGATAATTTGTCTGCATAATATGCCCTCGATGTTTCCCTCCTATTTTGCCATCCAGATATTTGTTGGCTAATTGCATCTACATTTTTTAAAAAATCCTTTAATGAATCTGCTAGATGTATTCGTTCTGTGGTTGAAGAATTTTGATCACTCAACCTACTAATAAGATCCTCAACTTCTTTTCTATTGTTTTCAATTTCACTCTTCAAATTTTCTTGAGTGCCAGGAGGGTATTGAGAGAATGGTGGGGGAGGTTGATTTTGTTGTTGAGGCTGATTTTGTTGAGGTTGATTTTGTTGAGGCTGATTTGGTTGAGGATTTCCTACAAATTAAAAAAAAATCATTCATCTCTAAACTAAAACAAAAAAAATCAATTTAAAACTAAAAAATTCATAACAAATACCAAACAAAACTTACCTCTTGCATCTCTTCGTCGTCGTGGCACCATATTTGTGAAGAAAATCCAACTGAAGTTGATGAAATGTGAAGAAATCACCTCTCCAACAATGCGAGCGTGTAAAGCAGGGTTTTTGGCCGTGGGCGGAGATGAAAAACAGTAAAAAGCAAATGAAAAATGATATTTGGATTCACTTTTTTTTTTGCTTTTAAAAAGACATAACGCATTCGCGTTATAACGCGTTCTCGTTATAATGTGTTTGCGTTATGGCTCGTTTTTTTCTTGTTTGGCCACAAAAGTGTGACCATCTTGGTGCACTTACCCATGTTATTTTTCTAACTTACAACTATATTTTTCTTGTTGTTGTTCCATGCCAATATGATTGATCATTTTTTGTCTCTTTATTGGTCTTTGTAAAAGGGTGGGACCCTTTCAAAATTTCTATTTCTAATTCATAAATTCAACCAAAAGTATTTACCCTAAAATTAAAATATAAATAATTTAATCTTTAAAATAGTCTTTTTTGATATTATATAATAGCCTCATGTATTTAATTTATAAATCCTATTATTATTTATGTTTAATTTCAAAATTTTAATGAGCTCTCAAGTATAGATTACAAGCACGCATTCTTTACATTTTTTCTCTTTCTTTTGTACTATTTTGTATATGGGTGTCTTATATGCATTGCCTCAAACATATAATTTTGATGTCTTATACCTAGTTCTAAATGTAGTTTTATGAATGTATTCCTCCTTTATTCTTTGCTAATTGTAATTGAATATTAGACCTGTTTTTTAAAATATGGCCACCCCTCTCAATCATTAAGATAAGTCATCTATTTTGGTGGTGGATATTAATGTTAATTGTTTATTTATTGAACATACATAATCAAGACAACTTGGAAAAGTGTCTTATCTTTCTTTTTCATAAAAATAGTTGGAGCATCCCATGACAAGACACTAGAACATATAAATCCTTTCTTTAAAATGTCATTTAGGAAATCCTTTAATTCATGCAAATATGAAGTGTTTGTTCAATAGGGATCTCTAGATATAAGGGCTAATTCATACATGAACTCTATTAAAATATAAAACACCCATTTAGGAGGAAACATGAGGAGTTCATTCTAGGAAAGACATCCTAAGACTTTTGTAATGGAGGTTTATTTTCATTTGAATGGTTCTCATTCACTTTTACTAAATAAAAATTAACAACAAACAAGGCACACCCTTTTCTTTATTCTCTTTTGTGTTGTAAAATAGAAAATTTAATAATACCTTCATTCCTTCTAATCCTAATAGAACTATTTTATTATACATTTCATTCAAACAATCTAGTTTCTTTCCTCTAAATTTATTCTTCAATTCATACATTTAGTTCACCAACCATTTTTGGAGTAATGTCATAAGACTCAAAGGAAAAATATGAAGAATTTTATCCAAGTTTCCATTGTATGTACCCTAAAATTTATATCATGAACTGTTTGATATAATGTTTCAAATAAATTTGTTAATGAATTGTTTGATATAGGGTGCATACAATGAAACACTAGTTCTATCATACTTCATCAAAAATTACTATGAATTGTTTGATATAATACCTCAAATAAATTTGTTAATGAATTGTTTGATATAGGGTGCATACAATGGAAACACTATTTCTGTCATACTTCGTCAAAAATTACCATGAACTGTTTGATATAATGCCTCAAATAAATTTATTATTAGGGTGTTTGATAGGGTGCATACAATGGAAACACTATTTCTATCATACTTACGTCTAATTTGATAATGATAATTGAGACCATGGGATGTGGAAGTGTAGACAGGCATGTTAATTTTGATAGGTAAATGTATGTCAAGCAATTGCAACACTGTAGATTCAAATAGTGTTTTTGATGGAGTATCATAGAAATAGTGTATGTTGAAAAGGCTTTAGAAACTTTCAAAAAAATGCAGTTTCAAATCAACAAATTTGAAAAATTTCACATTTAGGGTTTATAAATTTAACAAACAAACACATTTTGAAGTCTATGAAATTCAAATTTGACAAACCTCGTGAGATATGCAAGTTGGGTTGATGAACTATGGAGAGATGAAGTTGAGTTTTCCGTTCATCGTTTGCTGTTCACGTTCGGGTTCGTGTTCGCCATTTGCCACATGCATAGAGCATAGGGAAAGCAAGAAAAAGAAAAAAATGACAGTGACAGTTCAATTTTTTTATGCCTTATTTGAGGGGGTTCGGTCAAACCCATGTTTGACCGAACCCCTTAAAATATTAATTTTTTTTGTTTATGTTTTAGGGTTTGGTCAAACAAATGGTCAAACATAAAAGGTTGTTCGGCTGAACCATATAGTTCGACTGAACCCCTTGAGTTTGGGGAATGGAAGAAAAATAAAATTTCCTTCCTCATAAAATTTGTAAACCACTATTGTGGTTTGACCCAGGGAGGATAACTTGTATTTATGCTTTATAGGTAGAAATACCATTAAGTTGTGGAAAAAGGGAATAGGTTTTCTCTAAGGTTAAAAACTATACATTGAAGGAAAAACCTATGCATAGATTATAATGGCCTTAAGTCAAATTGAGCTAGAGTAGTGTATGTGAGTAGGATGACTATCACTCAAAGTACTGGGTGAAAACACTTTGGCCAAAGTAGTGTGACTTCCTTTGGCTCCACTGCCAATTCACCATGATCCATTAATTTTCATACTAGTCCTAGATTGTGGGTTTACAAGTTCTATTCATGTAGGACACAACACTTAGCTCAAATTGGTTGTCGTTATGGGGTTACTTCACCAATCTCTTCATTGAAGGGTAGGGCCATCTATCAAATGACAGATGTGCAGGGGACCGCAATGAGCTCGTGGTTGGCAGAAAAGTGCTTGAGTGATGCTTCTCTTCCTTAGTAGGTGACATAAGACCAATATTTGAAAGGAGGTTCCTAGACTATCTATATCTATTGCTTTCAAGCTCAATTGAGATATGCATGCACTTTGTAAATTTTTTAAAAATATTGTAATTTTTGGAATTATTATATTGAAATGGAAGTACCATTGATTATTGTTATGACATCTATGTTCATTTGTTCTCTATAAAATAAAGAACTTTTTTATGGCAATGGTTAAGTTACATAGTTTATTTACTTGCAAAGTGAAAACTTAGGAAAAATTACTTCAATGAACAGTCTACATGTTACATAGTTCCTCATTCCTTTTTCTCCTCTCCTTGAATGTTCTCCATCCTTTAATTTTTTTTCCATGTCTCACATGAATGATTTATATATCCTTTTAAGTGGTGGTTTCCAAACCATCACACCCTTTTACAAAAGGTTGCATTTTAATAATTATTTAAATAAATAATTATTCTTCCTTTTTAAAAAGTGTTTATACATATTCTTTATTAATCTCTCTTTTAACCAAAGGATCATAATGTCCTTTATTTTATATCTCCCTTTTAATTCTAAAGGGTTATTCACAAATTTCTATTCTTTTGGGGAAAAAGTCACATAACAATTCCCACCCTATAAATTAGTTGCTATCCTTAGTAGCATGAGATACACCTACATCGCAACCCAAAAAACACATTATCAATAATTGAAAATACTAACATTGAATTTTCGTATTCTTCATAATATTTTTATTTTATTGTTTACGTTATCTACATTATTTCTTCTTTTAATTCATAGATCACCCTTTTTAAAAAAACCTTTATTTCAAATTCATAAGTAATTTTAATAAAATCACTTTTCCAATCAAAATTATGATGAGAACTATATAGATGTCTTATGAAATATATCTTGAATTTATAATTGAAAAGATAGTTATAGTTTTGTGTGTTTAACCTCCTATATTTCAACTTTACCATTTTACTCACTCATGTTAGTTTATACAATCTTCTAAGTTCTGCATATTATCAACCATCCATTCACCATTAAAGAATGAAAAATAGATGAACTTAAGTGCAATAATAAAACAATGCTCAGACGAACTTTACACAGTTGTTTATTATCAATAGACAACAAAAAGTATGAGCAAGGAATATATCAACACCATAGCATTCTTCACCATTAAAGTGCAATATATATACTAATAATGAAACAAATTAAAACTAGAGCAACAAAGCTAAAATTTAAGATTGGGAGAATGAATCATGCACACATGGGAAGAAAACACAAGAATCCATCAAACAATGCTATTCTCATTAATTTTCTATAGCATGCCTTTACACAACAACTCAACTCTCTCTTTGAAAATGAGAGGAGACCCCGATTCATAGTTTTCCAAAAACAAAATGAATGGAAAATATTGACTTTCATTATATGACTCATATTCATTTTACATTAGGGTTTCACCTACCCCAAAATATATGACAATATAAAATACATCTTTGTCCTTTTCCCTATTTTGTCATTTAGTGACCCTGACACTGTAGCAGTTTTGTCCATTAGTGACTGTTATCCTTTATAGTTACTTTGACGAATATTCATCATCTATGATGTGCTTTCCAACCACTTTTTGAGCATTTGCATATTCTACAAACTTTCCAAATATAGTTATAAGCTTCTTCTCCTTCGAGAGCTTGGATTTGAGGATCTAGAAGGACATCCTCTTGATTATTTCAATAATTTCCTATCGATTCTTTGAATAATTCGAGGTAGCCTCAATCATCTTCTCTTTCTACATGAAGGCTCTTGCAGCAAAATCCATAAAGTATGGTGATAGCG
>VDFB02124897.1:0-16402 GCA_007258455.2 Sequoia sempervirens | reverse complement strand
AATCCACATAACCTCGAATGCTGAGAGTCTTTTGTGATTCAACTAAGTTACCATGGTAACACAAAGCATAGTCTAAAGTGCCCTTTAGATATCTAAACACTCTCTTCATAGCATCCCTATGTGTCCTTTCAGGATTAGCCTTAAACCGACTAAGAACTCCCACTGCTTGGGAAATGTCTGGCCTTGTACAGACCATTGCATACATAAGGCTGCCAACCACACTAGCATAAGGTTCACTAGTCATGTCCTCCATCTCAGTAGGATATTTTGGATAGTCTTTAACAGATAGCTTCATTCGATGCAAAAATGGAACAACTAGCTACTTGCACTCAGTCATACAAAATCTCTCTAGAATAGTCATGATATACTTACTCTGACTAAGCCAATTTTTTCTATTTTTCATGTCCCTAGTTATTTCCATTCCCAGAATATACCTTGCTATACCAAGATTGTTCATTTTGAACTTTACAGACAACTTAGACTTAATATCATAAATCATTAGCTTACTATTGCCTATGAACAACATATCATCAACATAGAGAGCAATAATAAGGACTTGATCACTTTTAGCTTTGTAATATACACAATGATCACATTTTGATCTTACAAATCCCAATGACAAAATAAAAGTGTCAAATTTCTCGTACCACATTCTAGGAGACTATTTTAACCCGCACAAATATTTCTTCAACTTGCTAACTAGTCTTTCCTTACCTTTCTCCACAAAGTGCTCTGGCTTGGACATACAATTTCTTCTTCAAGATCACTATGAAGAAACATTGTCTTCACATCCATCTGTTCAATTTCTAATTCATACACTGTTGCAAGTGACAAAAGAAATCTAATAGATGTCATCTTAGCTACAGGAGAAAATATTTCTCCATAATCAATTCCCTCTACCTGGGAATAACATTTTGCAACCAACCTCGCTTTATATTTTTCTACACTGCCATCCAAACCAATTTTCTTTTTAAATACCCATTTGTAGCCCATAGCTTTTCTGCCTTTAGGCAATGGCACTAAACTCCAAGTATCATTCTTTTTTAATGATGCCATCTCTTCATTCATGGCTTCCAACCAAGAGTTTGAATCAAACATTTTAAATGCCTCTTTCACAGTCCTAGGTTCATCAGTGCTTGAAATTAAAGCATAGGCACAAGTAGACTCTATTAAAGAAAACCCATACCTATCAGGTTACTTTATTTCATGAGTTGACCTCCTCACAGGCTGAGGCTGAGGTGGTTCTTCATCTTCTTTAGAACTTTCAAAGCTACTTGAGCTTTCCTCAGTATCAAGTACATTTTGATTTTTCAATTCCTCTTTATCTGGTGTCAGAGGAATTTCTACTACATCCTTTTAATTTATTGATTTCTTCTCTGACTATAGATCCAATGTAGAAGGCTTCAACTCATGTAAGATAACGCTTCTGTTGTACAAAACCTTCTTAGTCTCATGGTTCCAAAGCTTGTATCCTTTTATGTCAGCACTATAGCCAATAAAAATACACTTTACAACTTTGTTTTCCAACTTGGATCTATTTTCAAATGGCACATATGCATATGCCTCACAGCCAAAGACACGAATATGTCTCCAAGAGGGCTTCTTTCAAAACCATGCTTCCAAAGGTGTCTTCTCAACAAGAGTAGAGTTAGGAGAATGATTTAACAAGTAACATGTTGTAGAGACTACTTTAGCCCAGAACTTCTCCTCCAAGCCAGCACTGCTCAGCATACTTTGTGCTCTTTCAATTACTATCTTGTTGAACCTTTCAACAACTCCATTTTGTTGTGGAGTGTAAGGTGTAGTATTTTATCTTTTAATCCCATGATCTATACAGTACCTTTCAAATTCATCTGAATAGAACTCACCACCATTTTTAGTCCTTAAGCATTTTATTTTCCTACCAGTATGATTTTCAACAAGGTTTTTAAATTTGGGTATGTGCAGGATCATCAATGATGTCATGCATCCAACTTGTACAAGGTACCAATTCGAGCACCCCTCGCCAGCACCATAGAGCCTCTAGTCATCTTGCAGCCATTTCTAGAGAACGTGACATGCACTCCAATATCATTCAACTTATTGATAGAAATTAAATTACGAGTCAGAACTAGTATATGCATGACATCATTGATTCCCTTCACTCTTCCATCAGGGAATTGAATTCTAACTCTTCCACGAACAACAATTTCACAAGATGAATCACTTGCCAAGTACACCTTTCCACCATTGTATTCTTCATACTTTGTGAACCAATATCTTTGAGATGTCATGTGGAAAGATGCTCCAGAATCAATCAGCCAAACATCATCTGATGCCTGTGTAGCCAAGGCTGCAATGAAAGTATCTGCATCACTCTAAGAAGAATCATTTTCAGAAGAGGTCTTCTTCTTCTTCTTTTTCTCCTCCTTGCAATCCTTTCAAACATGACCAGGTTGCCCACAATTCCAACATTTCACCTTGGACTTCTTTCTAGGAGACTTTGATCTCCCTTTTGATTTCGATCGGGATTTCTTGTCCTTCTTCTTGCCTTTCTCCTTTGATCTACCTCTGACAACAAGAGCCTCCTTTTCCATCCAAGAATATTTTTCTTCTCATCTCTTTTGACAACAAAGAAGCAACAACATCTTCCATCTTGAAAGTGGATGTCGTACTCCCAATAGCCATCCCTAGATGATCCCATGAATCTGGAAAAGAACATAGCAAAAACATGTAGTGATCTTCATCTTCAATCTTCACACCAACAGATGTTAACTAAGCAATCAACATGTTGAATGCATTCAAATGATCAGCAATAGATCCTCCCTCCTACATTCTCAAAGAGTACAACTTCCTCAAGAACAATTTGTTCACCAAGGACTTGCCTTGATAAATTGATGCCAGTCTTTTCCACAAGTAAGATGCAGTCTTTTCTTTAGGAACGTTCAAAAGAATAGAGTCTGCCAAACAAAGCCTTATCAGCCCCTTGGAATTTCTATCTGCAAGATCCCAATCCTCTTGCTTCATCCCTTGAGGCATCGTTCCAGACACAGCAAGCCACAAATCACGATCCACTAGTCATATCTTCCATTTTGAGTTTCCACAACTCAAAATTAATACCATTGAATTTCTCTATTTCCATCTTCCCATATGTGCTAACCATCTTAATTTGTAATTAAAATATCAAACCCCTACCAAACTCCCATTGAAAAGGAATTGACACAAAAAACCCAACCCACTCACAAGGATAACACAACTAGCCAGGCTTTGATACCACTTGTAAGGAAAGCAGAGGTGCAGAAGAAACTTTCCTAATGTCAAAACCATGGGGAAGAATGCATACAGTACTTCTAATTTTCTAATTATAGTCCAAATAAGACACACATAAAAGATTTACAGAAACAAAGAAGATACTCAAAGACAATGAACAACAGATTTACGTGGGAAACCCTTTCGGGAAAAAACCCACCACACCAAGCTGAATCTCTTTGTATTACAGTAACAACAATTAAATACAATGTAGAGATACAACTCTCTGGTATCAGTTCACCGTAGCTTCATTCACTATTCAATCTCTTACATAAATTCTCTCAACAATCTGATGATTTCAAAACTTAGAATCGATCTCTTAAATCTTATCACATTCTAATTTTTATCTTTTGTTCATCCTTATCCACCATTTCCCCATCATAGAAAGTTTCCTCTTGTGTGTTGATTTTTCCCTGCATGCAGTTTAGCTCCAGTGTCGCAACTATTGCATAAATCTAATTGCCATCCATTCGCTTCCTCTGATTGGTCCACGAGGCTCCACATAGGATGGTCAAAGGTGTTCAACTTTGATGGCATATTGGTGAGACACTAACAGTGTCTCCACGATGCCACAAAGTCTTCATATCGATATCGACATAAGTCCCAATAGTTGGTAAGACGATATAATGAATGCCATGAGTCATACTGAATCCATCGACATCCATTGCATTTCTATTAGCAAGAGTTTCTCTATCGACAAGATGTTTTACCGAGATCACAAGTTGCATCAACTTTAGTTTTCCTTTCGGCAAGACTATCGCTCTTTGGTGAGACCACATATTGATATCCTAAGTCACACTGAAGAGTCATACTTGTCAGCAAGACATTTCACTTTTGCCAAGACCTCCCACCGAGTCTTCATGTTGTTCTGAAGCATCCACCAGTCGGCGAGACTCATCGCTTTCGCCAAGACTTCATACCGAGGTCCTAAGTCATACCGAGCACCCCAATCACTAGTCAGCAAGAATTATGTCTTTCACCAAGACCTCACATCGAGCACCCATGTCTTACTGAGTCAGCAAGACATTTGACCTTCATCAAGACCTCACTCCCAGCAACCATGTCTTACCGAAGACTATCGACAAGACTCTCTAAGTCACCAAGACTTCATACCGATCACTTTGAGCTACTCTGATGACTTCAGTTGTATCCCCGTCGGTGAGACCTTCCATTGTCGTTGGGACTTCATATCAAAACCTTTTAGTATCACCGCGAAGGCTATATACTATCAGTAAGACTCTTCAGTTGCAGGACTTCATACCGAACGATCAAGTCACCCCGAAGACACTAGTTGATGTGAGTCTTCCCAAAGCCTGATAAGAACATACTATCAGCCAGAGGTCTCTATAAAATAAAAGGTCACAACTAATGCTTCTTGTCACAATGATAGTTCATTCGGCAAGACACCAACCTTGTCTCAGTGACTTGGAACATTTCAAAGGATTTAGAATAGTTAGTCGGCCAGACATCAATAATGTCACACCGACTTTTCCTTCAAAGAGTTACTTGTCAGTATGGATTGACGCAAATATTCCAACAAAATGGACTATCCTAAAGGTTGAATAAAATCTAATGAGGGCTTCACCACTAAGTTTAGAATTGAAAAATATAGTGCAATGCAAGTTGTAAGAAAAAACCATAATTGAATGCAAACTAACTCTAAATGACCTATAAAGGTGAACAAAATGGAATAGAAAGTTATGACATAAAAAGTGTGCACTTGAGAGACTTGGGAAGGAAGAATGGATATTTGGAATTCTACAAAGTTTTCTATTAATGTTGACTAGGACTCATTCGCTAAGCTGGGCTAATCAATCCTGCTTCTGATAAAATGTGCAAATATAGGTTTCAGACAAAAGGGTATCCATATCTATGAAAATATATGTCAGGCCTATAGTGTGGGACTCATTCACCACTTATGGTGAATCACTCCACTTTTTGTTTTTTAGAAGCTTGGGACTTGATTCTATTTTTCTTAGTATTCTCTACTCTTTTTGATAGGTTTCTAGATCTAAAACTACAAATTTCCACCTGTAGACCTTCTCCAGGCTTCTCCAAGGTTTAATGACAACTTTAAAAATTTTACAACTTTTTTCCAACTTTGCATCTTGAAAAATCTGCAACCTAGACCTACAAATCACATACAAGAAGAGGGGAAATTTTTTTGGGGTTAGTGAATAGGAGTTTTCCTTGGTCCAACCCCTTGTTGATAATTAAACCTTGAAATGAAAGAAAATATGAAATAATAATGATAAATTAACAAATAGAAATGTTACAAATCACCAAACCCTAGAAATAAAGTGTTGTAAATATTCTTGAAATGGCTACAGTGGATGTGGTTCTTGACTATTGCTTGAGTCATAAAACTCTACATCATAATTTTTCCCACAATAACAAACATGGAGAATGTAATCTTTGGCATGATGATTGACTCTTGAAGAATGCTCTTGTGAATGCTCAAATTCTCTTGTGAACTCTTGAATGCTAGGTGTTGAATATGAGTGAAAGAACCTAATATTTATACTCAATTATGCAAGAATTACCAAAATTACAACACTACAAGTTTACATCAAATCTAGGAGAATAAAATACTACTAGAAATTTGAATTAAATTTTAATTTTGGCCACACGAGAGTCATTCTCCCAAGGTGGTGAATGAGTCCCACCAAACATATGTAATGTATGGGACCAAAAATGAAAAGAGCTTAGAAATGTGTACAAACTGGTTCGAGGCCAAAAGCTCTAGTTCGAACCCATTTGACCAAGGTAATGAATAATTCCCAAACTATAAATCTAGGCCACACAAGCTAGGAACACCTGAATTATGATTAGTCAATGATTGGTGTCGGGATTATCCTAAAAAAAGATGCCATAAATGAGGCTTGTGGATGCAAAATAGGGCCAATTAAAGAATAAGAACGCCCAATTATTGTAATGAAAATCCTAGAGAAATGTGAAAGTGTGTTACAATACTTTACAACACTCGAAATAAGGCAAGGTTAAGGTTGATTAGTCTTAGAAATATGTTTTTAATTCTTAGTTAATTGATAAAACCCTAGGAAAGTGTGAAAGTGTGTTTCAAGACTTCACAACACTTTAGCAAGGCACCATTAAATTCCATTAGTTCAAAAGGGTCTAAAGAAAGACCTAATGTGATTGTGTTATCCACATTACAACACTAAATCAAGAAAACACCAAGCCAAAATCTACAAGGAGGGCCCAAACAAGTTCAAAAATGCAAAGGGATACATTTTAGTACACTACAAGAATCTTAGCAATAGAGGAAATTAGGGAATAAATTTATGGAAACATGGATTAGCACTCTCTTGGAAAGTTTAGGGATGCATGGGATAACGAATTGGTTGATGAAAACTTCACCTTGAAGCCAAAATACAAATCCCTACCCAAGAAGAAACTGGATGTGTGGGAATTATTCCCTATCTTTTTCTATGATAAAAAGTGGATTAAAATGGAATTAAGCTAATTCATGATCAGTTCAGTTGGAATGATATGCCACATATGATCACTAAGGAGGTGATAAGAGAGATCACTATTTTATGCTCCACTTGACTAGTTCCTATCCTAAAATATGTCAAGAACAAGGATGTGATGGAGAAAACAAGTGCACCATTTGATCAAAGAGCTCTTACTGTAAATCATATTTGAAACCCTATTGTTAGGTATGCTTCCATGTTCATTGGATACAAAATCTACTACACTAATAGAGATAACTTAGTTTTTGTTACTATAATTCAGGTGGCACAAGATATTGTAGAGAAAGGTGTTGATTATGACCTTTGTGAGTTGCTTAGGAAACAACTAATGGAAAACCTAAAGGAAATCAAGTAGACGAAATATGTGTTTAAGTATGGTACACTAGTTATGTGCTTACTTTTTTATGTTTCAAAAGAAGTTTCAGTAATTGGAAAAATCAACTAGATAGTTGGAAGGAATGTGGCACATCAAATTGCTAACTACATGAGGGGTCTTGGAGACACAAATGCATAGGATGATGCACTTACTACTTTTTTTGTATTATTTTAGAGAAGAATCCATGAAAGTTAGAGAATCCCTAATGAAATCATGGAGAAATAAAAAAATGACATCACCTCTCTAGTTTCCACAAATCACTACATCATAAAGGTAGTGGAACCAAGAACCATTTGGGTTCTAGAATTGGGATATGAGGTAAAACAAGCATAGCTAATTTGTTGTGCAGATGTTGTACTAAATAGTCCTAAAGATATAATGAAGCATAGGTATGGGAAATTTGAATAAAAATATATGGAGTTACACATGAAACGAAAGTAACCGCAAATGAGTAAAACTTTTGATGCAAGGGTAGAAATCTCTACCCAACAATGTGGCATTTCAAATGAAAAGGTTAGATATGTTAGAGAGAGAGAGCAATAGAAGACATGGTTGTTGGTGGAGTATTTGGGAGTTCTAGAAGATTAGGTAGAGCAACTACCACTCCCCTATTGGTTCAAAATTCCTCATAGTATTTACTTGTTGTAGGAGATCAGAGAAAACCTATTGCTATCCCTCTAGTTGTGCATGTGACTAGGGTAAAGAAGAAGAAAAAACCACTACTACTGCACCTCCTATTTCCCTAGCTAAAACAATATTGAAACAAAAGGAAACTAAAGAGAAAGACATTGTTGCTAATGTTGTTGATGAGGAAGAAGAACTCGAAGAAGGGCCACAACTAGTTTGCAAAAGAAAATGTGACACTTCATAAGGAAAAGCTAGTGTAAAGAGGATACAAATTGACATAGTAGACTCGACTCTAAGAGATGAAGAAATGTAAAAGGAGAAATAATTTGTGTCACCAAAAAATGTATAGTTGACATTTTTATGCTCACTTGAGTCTTTCTAATGGGCTTTGGCTTGAATTTTCCTAGGTATAATGTTGTAATGTGGTCAAAAAATTCAAATTATGGTGTATTGTGAAGATGTTGTGAAGTGCTATAAAACATTTCTACACTTTTCTAGACTCTATTAATTAAAATTCACCTAAAAATCACCTTTTTATCACTTATTAAGTCCTATTTTGAAGTGTTGTAAGGTCTTGTAACAAGATTTCAAGCTTTTCTAGGATTAATTTCACTAATTCAACCATTTCTCATGTTTAAATGACCCGTTTATACAATTTTCAATCATTTTCAAGTGTGTTGTTAAGGATATTCCTATTGGACAACATTTAATGCCCTGAAATTCCTAGAACCCGCTTAACTTGCTTAAGTGGGATTAAGTCGCCAATGTTGGCAAGAGACATTGAAAATGTTTTCAAGTGTTGTCATTGATGGAAAACCTAGTTAGTTATTTGATCCACATATCATCATTTGATCATACTGGCATAAAGTTTGAAGTCAATTAGTTAGAACAGAGCATCTGAAAGTTTTTATTCATCAATTCATATGCACTTTTTTTTCTATTATTTTGAGTTGTGCATCTCAAGCAAGGTAGTCTAGTGTATGATACGTGTTATCTATGAATCTTGGAGTGTTGTATCAATCCATGTGCAAGTTAGAAGATCTAGTTAATAAATTTTATGTTCATTAGTGCACGAAGGCCAACTAAGTGAATGCACCATGTTGCGGATATGCAAGGAGTAATTATTTAAGTGTTTCTATGTTTGAGCATTTTGATTTGGGTCCTAACTATTTTGTATCCAACTTTGGTGGATGCGCATGGAATATTATTCATGATTTGAGCCAATTGTTTGTAAATATCTTTCTATTTTATTGAAGTTGACTTGTAGTGATTAAATCTTTAGTCATGGATATATAATTGATTGAATGCATCATTTTGATGTATGTTCGACATGTATTAGTGTCTTTTATGAAAATTAGAAGGATTGTAAGGTGATTATGCATAGTTATGTATTGAATATTTGTGAAGCCAATTAAAGTAGAACAAAGTAGAAGAGAAAAATCAATCAAAAGGTTAAGAAATCGATTGATGAGCCTAACTAGAACTATAATCAAGCATATGTAGATGCTACTATCTCAGTTCAAATCTTTGGATGTAATCCAAACCTTTCTTAAGGTGGTGAGCCTTCCTAATTTTGAGTAGTGAGCTCTAGGTAGTGTCCCTAAATGCAAGTGCATTCCCATTTTGTAAAACATCTTTTTAAGTATACTAAGATAATATTGTAGATTGAACTCCACCATGGTTTTTCCCCTAATAGGGTTTCCACATAAAAATCCTCATGTTATGTTGTTGTGGTTATTTGTATTATTTTCATGCATCATTATTTTGGTTGAATGTTATAAGTACTTTAAGGATCAGATTAATAAAGCTAAAAATTGTATTCATCCCCCTTCTCAGTGTTCCTTGATTCCAAAAATTGGTAAATTAGAGCCTAGTTCCTTAGAAGAAGTTTAACAACTTGAGGAAGATCTTGGAAAGTGTTTCAATGGATTCAAGTTGTCTTCAACAATAAATTTTGGTGGCCCTAGATGATCTTGATCCTTTAAAATTTGAAGCCCGAGGATTACAAGAAAATCTATTGAATGCTGAGAGATTCATTAAGTCATTGAAATATAAAATTAATAATTCTAGAGAGAAGAGAAGGAAACTCTGTGATCAGATCAAGCATGAAGATAGTAAATGCATTGTAGATGAACAATTGAGTCAAACCTTGAAGGAAAAGATTGAAGAATGTGAATTTTTTTCTAGAGATAATGCACTTCTAAAACATGAAATGGAATCTATTACGATGAGAGTGACCAAGGAGATTGAAGAAAAAAATGGAATGAAGAGAAGCTTGCTCATTCCTTGAAAGAGAAATTTGAAGGATGTAGCCAAATTACTAGTGGATTCAATCATTTGGAGATTGAATTGGAAAAATCTAGAAACAATGAAGAAGAGCTTGAAAAGTAGATTGATGATCTTAGAGATAAACTTGCTAAGTATGCAAATGAATTCAAGGAGAAGTTCAAGATTAGCTCAACCAGGATTGATGAACTAATTAAAAGTTAGAGGATTGAAGGTGAAAAATGAGGTCTTGGATATAAGACAGGAGAAAGTGTTGGATTTGGACAAAGGAGATTTAGGCAAGGAAATCAAATGAAAAAATATAGAAGGTATCTGGTAAGATAACCTAATGCTCAAAGATTCAATGGTCGTTGTTTTGTTTGCAATAAATTGTCATGTGGCTTCTTAATGTACAAAGAGAATGAATCTAAGTGGTCCATAATTCTTAGGTGAGTACTATAATTGTAATATATATGGTCATAAGTCAAGTGAATGTAGAAATATGATGAACATTTTTTATAGAGATGTCAAATGTTATACATGCAATAGATTTGGGAATATTGCTAACTAGTGTAGATCAAGAGAAAATCAATGGAACAACAAGTCTAGACAAAGAAATGTGGTGTTCTACAATTGCAACAAATCTAGTCACAATGCTAGATATTATAGAAGAGGTTTGGTAAATCAAAGAAACATGCAGAAGGATGAAAAAGGAAAAGGAAAAGTCACTACAAATGAAATCATAAAGAAAATGAAGAAGAAATGGGTGAAGAAGAGTCCTTTTATTGTAGGAAATGAGTCAACACTAGAACCTACTTCTGGTAATTCTGTTGGGAATTAGTTTTAGGCCTTTGGCCTAGGGGAGCTGCCAAGAAAATCCTTTAACCCCCTTCTGATAATTGACACTGAAATGTGGATGAGTGTAGTGATTGCATTTATGATCTATAGATGTTAAAACACTTGGAGAGAGTATTATGTAGAAGAGTTATCTTTCATAGTGTATGGTAACATGGTATCTGGATAAGTTAGGGTAAAAGAATTTATTGCAATAAAAAGGTTAGGTTTGCGAATCATAAAAGGTCATTTCTATCTTTCATTTGTCACTTTGTACTTTGAGGAAAAGAAGTTTGGAGAACTCAAAAGTGAACTTTGGAAAAATTTAGTGAAGATTCAAGCGTGAAGGAGATTTAGTGATCAAACCCTAATTTGGTGAAAAGCTTTTATTAGGAAAACCTGTGAACTTGTGAATTTTTTAAAATGGCTACTCTATTGGTAGTTGATGTCAAGGATATACCTCATCCAAAATTCAAGTGGCATCCCTTCAAGTCTATTGAGATTGAGCCCTTAGGTGCATTTTCATCTATTTTGTATGATCTATTGCATATTGAAGACATTGATGAGCCCAAAATATGCTCATAGTTTGGATATTATGATGAACTTTTAATGCCTTTACTTTTGTTATTCATGGTTGTTTAAAACTCTTTTGAAACCTTTTATGGGGATATCCTATAGCAAAACATTTTCATATTCCTGCAGCTTATTGTGTTGACTTGACTATATTTATTACCCCGTTGACTCCCTAAATGACTAGTATATCACATATAGTTTTTGAATGATGAAATAGATTTAAATGTGTGATTAATGAATGGATATTATGTATGTGCCATACGCCTTTTCTTTCTCATCTGTTACCTTTTGTTTCGCAGGTTGTTGAAGAATGATCGAGTCAAGCGCAACCAATCTCGGCCTTGTAGTAAAGTCCATTTCCTGCACGACTTCGAGGAAGCTCTGGCAAAGACTCTTTGATCAAAATTGTTGGGAAATATTTTTAATGACAGTCAATCTGGAAACAGTGGGGCGCTAGATTCTCTCTGGATCGGGTTGAATGCATAAATTCATTTATGAAGTTTGTTCCTTGATTTTGGGATACACTTTACTTCCACGTCTTTCTTTGATAGGGTTAGTTAGTTAGTTGCTCTCCTGATTTTTAATAAAGTACTCCTCCTACGTGAGTGAGGAAGGAGATGATAGTTAGAGTAAGATAGAAGCATAGTGATAAGAAGATAGCAAATATCATGTAAGAGTCAATATGATAATGAAAATCAGAATCTGTTTGACAAGAGACAGAGTTTGTTGTTAGTTTATATACCAACAAAGCAATGTATACCATTATGTTTTTCATGAATAAAGTTTGATGAAGTTTTGAGTTCAGCACCTACATAATCAGTAGATGCTTGCTAAGGGGGCCCACTTAGTAAGTATCTGTAGTTAGTTAGTTAGATGTTCTTTTCTATTGATCTTCAATTAGCTTTCATCTTTGAAGATTTCATCAAAAACTCAGTCTTGTATTGCTCCTACAGCATAGGGAATCCATCCCTGTGCCTGTTCTTGTAGCATAATGCCAGTTCATAGTTTGTGTTTCAGTCGTAGCTGTTATGGTTTATGTTTTAATCAAATCAGAGTTGAGTTAAAGAACTTTGCATTACCTTTCTGTAGTGTAGATAGAATTCCTTCCAAGTATTTATTTCTGCTAAGTTTTGACCAAAACCAGTTCTTAGTGCATATATTGTGTTGCACCATTTAAAGTATATGTCCCCTAGTTTGACAAGAAAATGAACGTCCATAGAGAGATATTAGTCACCTGTTGGAATGTCCAATTCCCAGGAAAAGTTTTATTGTGATTTTCATATCTTTCTGTGGGTGCGACCATTTTTAGCTCCATTGCCAGGGATGGCGTTAAGCTAAGAATTTGTCAGAAGTCATTAGCATTAGTTTAGTTTGTTAGTCAAAAATTTTCAAAATCTTTCAAACCACCATTCATCGTATTGCATGCATAGAAGAAGAAGAGATGCACTGGGAAGGTTCCTCCCTGAAAACCTGTTTGTTGAACTACCATTTGACCCAGCTGACAACGAACCTAAAGAAAATCCATTCTCTCTGTTATTCCAACAACCAAACATGGAAAATAATTCACCTAATAATGCACCTCCTGCTTTTGAGTTTCCCATTGTTCCCCAATGAGATACTGACAATCTTAAGAATATACCTTCTTCACTACTTCCAAAATTTTATGGCCTAGTCACAGAGGACCCTGAAACTTTTCTGTTTGAGTTTGATGTCCTTTGTCGCAGTTATGACTACAACTCAGACACTCATAAACTAAAGTTATTTCCTTCCACCTTGAAGGAGGGAGCTCTTAGATGGTTCATGAGTCTGGGAAGAGGCATTGTTGATAGTTGGGTAGCCATGCAAACAAAATTCCTTGAGAAGTATAAGGAATATTGTAAGAGTGCCAGCAAAGGTGATGACTATTTTGAATTCAGCAGAAGGAGGATGAAAGTCTGGAAGATTATATTTCTAGATTTTTCTTTTCACTAAAGAGGAACTCAAACCATACTCTCAACGAGGACTCTCAAAAGCTACTCTTTCTAAGGGGAATCAGTGATGCCTCTATAGACGCCCTGGACCTGATTGGAGGAGGTGATATAACTCAACTACCTTGGGATGATATAAAGAAAATATGTCTTAACTACTCTCGAGCAATAGTTAAGAAAGGTCGAGGTCATCATGCTACAGTGGGGAAGTCTTCTTCTGGTGGAGTTTCTCAGATGGAGATAACAAATTTTCTATTTGACTTCAAGCAAGACATCATTAATAATATAGCTACACAACTGGACACTATGCAAGCTCGAAAGAAATATGAGGAAGCTAAGGCAGTTTTGGCTGAGTTTTGTCCATATTGTAGACAGAACAAGCGTGACTGCATATGCAAGATGGTGGCTAATTTGGAAGCTAAGCAACTACCTACTGTCTTCAAGCCAGTAGAAGGTGATGATGATCAAGTGTTCTTTGTTGCACAAAGGAGACCATGGGCCCAAAGACAAGGTATGCCTCGAGATCCTTTAACTTTTGGTAATCCTTATTCTAGCTATAATAACCAATGGTAACATGCATATGGACCACCACCACCCTAGAATCCACCTCAACCAAGTTGGCCTAATTATCAAACCCCGCAATGACAATCTCCTCAAGGAGGTTGGCAGTAGCCACAAGGAGAATGGACCCCACCTTCAGGTAATTGGCAGCAAAATCTTCAATGGAGAGGTCCTCAGCAATGGCAAAACCAGTCCCCTGGATTCCTACAGCTTCCGTAACCACAACCACAGGCCCTTATGCCACCTCCTACAACAACTGCCACAAATACTGGACCTCCAAAACAAATGCCTATGCCTGCCCAGCCATTTCCAAATCCTAATAATAAGCAACAGCAGCAGCCATAGCAGCCTACGTATCTTGCCGAAGCCAACCAATATCAAGCTTATGTATTAAATGTTAATGACATCCATTTGAGGTCTGGAACCACTTTACCTACTCCAAAACTGCCTCTAATTACTAAAATACCAGATTCTCCCCTTAAAAAATCTACTGCACCTATTGATCCTACTGCACATATGCCTATACCTGATACGGTTTCTAAGGAGCCTATTTTGCAAAGTCAAGAAAAACCACCTTTTCCTCAGAGGTTGCAAAGTACTGCATTTAAATCCATGGAAGAACCCACTTTTAACATTCTGGATCAGCTAAAAAATGTACAAATTCAAATCCCCTTATTTTAGGCTATTAAAGATGTTCCCATTTTTGAAAAATCTATTAAAGAGGCCTGTTTGAAGAAGCCTAGATGAAAGAAAAAGGATCCTCAAATAATTCATATCTTAGGGAAATTGGATGATATAATGTTGGGAAATGCAGTCATCCCAAAGTATATTGACCCTGGAAGTCCTATAGTGCAGATAAATATAAATGGCCAAATTGTAAAAAATGTTTTGATTGACTTAGGTGCTGCCATTAATGTCATGACAAATCATACTATGGACTCCTTGAACATTTCAAACATTAGGTCTACACCCACAGTTCTGCAGCTTGCAGATAGCTCCACAGTTAAACCTAATGGGATGCTGGAAGATGTAATTGTCACTCTTGAATCTTGGGAGTATCTAGTTGATTTCACAATATTATCAATTAAGGCAACTTTAGGAGGGTATCCAGTTATCCTTGGTAGACCATGGTTAGCAACTGTTGATGCTTTTATAGGATGTCGTTCTGGAGATATGACCATTTTTTATGGACAGTCCACAAAAAAATTGGCTCTGTATCTGCCTGCTAAACCTCAACCAGATTTGTCCCAACCTGTTTGGCTAGATTTGGGGGAAGAAATTGAAGAAGCCAATTCCTTGGCTCAATTAATGATGCTTCAAAATGATTCATTCTCACAACTTCAGAGTGATTATGCTTTGATTTTTCAAATTCTACAGTACAACTCTGATACGGGTAGTTCATCTGATCCAAGTGGTAGCCATCTACAATGTTTCCTACAGCAACCAAATTCTGAGAGTTCACTGCCTAAACTTCTAGCAATTTTTAATAACTTGCTTCCACAAGAGGTACAAACATCACCTATAGATTCTATGAGTAATCTCACTAAGCAAATAGAATTGTCTCCAGGTCACTGTTTGAATATCAATAGCAAGTTGTCACAATCTCAACAGGCTATTTTATTAAAAATGCTACAAGATCAGAATAAAGCTTTTGCATGGGAATATTGGGACATGCAAGGAATAGATCCTCAAGTTTGTACTCACAGGATATATATCAAAGAAGATTGTTTACCAGTTAGACAACCTCAAAGAAGAGTAAATCCATCACTTAGAGAAATAGTTAAAAGTGAGCTTCAAAAATTGCTTGATATTAGTTTTATTTATCCAATCTCTGACAGTAAATGGGTTTCTCCATTAGTTATTATCCCCAAGAAAGGTGTAAAATGGAGAGTGTGTGTAAATTACAGAGAGTTGAACAATGCCACTAAAAAATATCACTTTCCATTACCTTTTGTAGACCAACTATTGGACTCACTGTCTGGCAAAAGATATTTTTCCTTTTTGGATGGTTATAGTGGGTACAATCAGATAAAAATTGCCCCTGAAGATCAAGATAAGACCACTTTTACCTATCCATGGGGAACATTTGCTTATTCGGTCTTGCCTTTTGGTCTATGCAATGCGCCAGCAACATTTCAGAGAGCAATAATTAGTATCTTTGTTGATATATCTCATGACTGTATGGAGATTTATATGGATGATTTCACTACCTATGGAGTCACATTTGAAGAACTGGTGAATTTAGAAAAAGTATTGAAAAGGTGCAGAGAGCAAAATTTGTCTCTAAACAGTGAAAAGTATTTTCTAATGATGGAAGAAGGTATTGTTCTAGGTCATCATGTTTCAAAGAATGGAATTCAGGTTGACCTTGTTAAAATTGAAGTTATTCAGAATTTACAAACTCCTGCAAAACAAAA
>VDFB02124895.1:0-17556 GCA_007258455.2 Sequoia sempervirens | reverse complement strand
AACATTATCCATCAACCATAAACTTAAACCCTAAACCCTACATTCAATCTTATACCCTAAACCCTCAATCCTAAACTCAATACCCTCAACCCTATACCCAATATTCTAAACCCTAATCCCTATACCCTATACACTTAAGCATGTACCATCAACCTTGAACACAATCCTTCAACCCTCAACCCTATACCTTAAACCCTAAACCCTACACCCTAAACCCTAAACATTATCCCTGAATTCTATACCCTCAACCCTATACTTAAACCATAAACTCTAAAATCTCAACCCTTAACCCTATACCTTATACCCTATACTCAACATCCTAAGCCCTAATCCCTATATCCTATATACTTAACCTTGACCCTCAACCCTAAACATTATCCCTCAACCGTAAACTCGTAACCCTGGACCCTATACTTAAATCCTAAACCCTCAACCTTATACCCAATGTCCTTATACCATACATACTCAACCATATCCCCTCAACCCTCAAACCTATACCTTAAACCCTAAACCCTCAACCATCATCCCTATACCCTATACCCTATACCCTCAACCTTATACCCTAAACCCTGAACATTATCCCTTAACCCTATACTTAAAACCTAAACCCTACACTCTCAACACTTAACCCTATACCTCATATCCTAAAACTTACACCCTAAACCCTATACCTAATATCATAAACCCTAATCCTTATACCCTATACACTTAACCTAATACCCTCAAACCTCAACCCTCAACCCTATACTTAAACCCTAAAACTGATATTCAACTTTGTACCCTATACCCAATATCCTAAACTCTAATCCATATACCCTATATATTTAACCCTAAACCCTGAACATTATCCCTTGACCCTATACATAAACCCTAAACCCTATACATAAACCCTAAACCCTACACTCTCAACCTTGAACCCTATACTTAAATCCTAAACCCTACATTCAACCTTGTGCCCTAAACCCTAAACCCTCAACCCTATACCCAATATCCCTATACCCTCAACCCTGAACACTATTCATCAACCCTCAAGCCTATACCCTAAACCCTAAACCCCACACCCTCAACCCTCACCCTATATCCTAACCCCTCAACCTTATACCCTGAACATTATCCCTCGACCCTATACTTAAACCCTAAACCCTACACTCTCAACCCTTAACCCTATACCTTATACCGTAAACCCTACACCCTAAACCCTATACTCAATATCCTATACCCTAATCCATATACCCTATACACTTAACCTAATACCCTCAAACCTCAACCCTCAAACCCATACTTAAATAATAACACCTACATTTAACCTTGTACCCAAAACCCTCAACCCAATACCCTTAACCCTAAATTCAATATCCTCAACCCTAATCCCTATACCCTCAACCCTCAAACCTATACCTTAGACCCTAAACCCTACACCCTCAACCCTTATCAGTATACCCTATACCCTCAACCTTATATCCTAAACCCTAAACATTATTCCTTGACCCTATACTCAAACCCTAAACCCTACACTCTCAACTCTATACTATAAACCCTACACCCTAAACCCTATACCCAATATCCTAAACCCTAATCCATATACCCTATACACCTAACCTAATACCCTAAAACCTCAACCCTATACTTAAACCCACCCTAAAACCTACATTCAACCTCGTACCCTAAACTCTCAACCCTAAACCCAACACCCTCAAACCTATACCCAATATCCTAAACGCTATACCCTTGACCTTGAACACTATCCCTCAACCCTCAAACCTATACCTTAAACCCTAAACCCTACACCCTCAACCGTCATCCCTATACCATATACCCTCAACCTTATACCCTAAACCGTGAACATTACCACTCAACCCTATACTTAACCCTAAACCCTACATTCTCAACCCTTAACCCTATACCTTATACCCTAAACCCAACACCCTAAATCCTATACCCAATATCCTAAACCCTAATCCCTATACCCTATACACTTAACCTTATACCCTCAACCCTATACTTGAACCCTCAACCCTACATTCAACCTTGTACCCTAAACCATCAACCCTATATCAAATATCCTAAACACTAATCCCTATACCCTATAGACTTAACCCTATACCCTTAACACTGAACACTATCAATCAACCCTCAAACCTATTCCTTAAACCTAATCCCTACACCCTCAAACCTCATCCATATACTTTATACCCTCAACCTTATACCCTATACCCTTAACCCTGAACAATATCCCTCAACCCTCAAACCTATACCTTAAACCCTAAACTCTACACCCTCAACCCTCATCCCTATACCCTATACCCTAAACCTTATACGATAAACCTTGAACATTATCCTGTAACCCTATACTTAAAACCTAAACCCTACAATCTCAACACTTAACCATATACCTCATACCCTAAACCCTACACCCTAAACCCTATACCTAATATCCTAAACCCTAATCCCTATACCTATACACTTAACCTAATACCCTCAAACCTCAATCCTACACTTAAACCCTAAAAACTATATTCAACCTTGTACCCTAAACTCTCAACCCTAAACCCAATACCCTCAACCCTATACCCAACATCCTAAACCCTAATCCATAAATCTTATATATTTAACCCTAAACCCTATATACTTAACCCTAAACCCTCAACCCTTAACACTGTCCCTCAACCCTCAAACCTATACATTAAACCCTATACCCTACACCCTCAAACCTCATCCCTATACCCTCAATCTTATACCCTAAACCTTGAAAATTATCCCTTAACCCTATACTTAAACCCTAAATCCTACACTCTCAACCGTAAACCCTATACTTAAATCCTAAACCCTACATTCAACCTTGTTCCCTAAACCTTCAACCCTATACCTAATATCCCTATACCCTACATACTTAACCTATCCTGCTCTATAATGCCTACATGTGATAAAAAGTTTATTCTAAGCCCAAGGATGTCTGCATACTAAAGGTTAAAAGCTTATTTTCAAAGCTTGGTAAAAGGAATTTTTTATTTAATTATTTCAAAGCCCTCATCAGGGTACGATAGGCAAAAAATCACATGAAGAATATGTCTATGGTTTGCAATGATCAGGTGGAATGTTGTTGGTAGCTTGAAGTGACAAAGCTCGAATACACTGGGTAACATTGTTTTTCAGTTTTTTCTTATTTGACAGTTATTTGTTTAAGGCTTAATCATGTAGAGGTAAATAGTTGTCGAAACTGTTGGTTCTTCAGTTGGTATGTAAAAGGAAAATGAACATGGAGTTTAGATGGTTAATTTTGGTTAAGAGTTTGAGTGTTGACTGTGAGCTAATGAAAGCTCAAATGTGGAAGTTGGACAAAGAAAAATTGTTGTCGTCTTTCAACTGGGTAGTTATGGAACTCCTCGATAGATCTTTATGGTATTTGTTCAATTTTCTTCCACTGTAATAAGGTAATGCCAAAAGCCTCTTGATGCTTATGGGCCTTGAGACAATTTGTTAAGGAAGTTGTTAAGAATGATAAAAGGATTTTTTTTTTAAAGGCATGAAACTGTTTTTATGCTCACTCAAATCTGTATGGGTTTTGTGAGTAAAATCTTTGGTTTTGAAATATTATTGTTAAGAATATTTAAGGGCTTAAATTTTGTTGATTATGATTAAAACCCTTTAGGGTTTCTAGATGATTCTTCTTAGGTTGTAATAGAATATACTCTCTTTTGCTACGGAGTTAATGTACCTGCTTAAACTTGTTAAAGAGTTTGTTAAAAGACACTTTAAGGTTTCTCACCTGTAACTGTAACCCGAGTTGGTTTACAATTATTGAAACTACATACAAAGGTTATTTCACACAATGACTTTAAAAGATAACCTGCAAACAATATTCTAGGTTACCTAGAAGAAGAATACAAGACTTCAGGCTTATCTAGAAGTTGTATTGCATTGAAAATCTTTATAACAATGATTCTGAGATTATTGTATTTAAGGAAGATGTTGTCATTCTCATACAACATTCTTCAATGCGCTTATTAAAAATATTCATAGCCTGCTATTGAGACACTAGGACTACAAATTGCACTTCTAGGGTATTGATAGTATACTATAATTGTTATGCATTGTAAAGGAGTTGGTGCTCCTATATTTTTTGAAGTTGGTGCTTCTGAACTTTGTGGAGTTGGTGCTCCTAAACTTTGTGGAGTTGGTGCTCTAAGTGAATAAAGAGAAAGATTTTTCGAGTGGTTTTTATTCCCCAAAAAGGTTTTCCACTTAGCACATATATTGTGTTATGTGATGATTTTATGTGTGTTATTTTTCTTATCTGTCTGATCTCAATATGTCATCAAATGCATTGAATGGTTGTTAACTATCAGTCTTTCATCTTTGCCAATGTTTATGTCAAAATATCATGCATAAAAGGTTCTATTATTAACGTGGGATATGATACATATGAAAGTGTAAAAAATCTTAAGTTCAACCTATGTTAATGTTATGTCTATATGTTTAATTCATGGTTAATGCAAACACAATACTGTTCATGTACAAGTCAAATATGTTCTGTAAACTGTCATTTGATCTTTTGGTTCAAAATTCAATTAAACCCTTGGATTTGTAAAAAGTTTGTGAACATTAATCATTGATTCATCCCACCTCTCAGTGATTCTAGTCTTCCAACAAGTGGTATCAGAGCATAGGGCCCTCATATAGGTCTAATCCACCTAGGATAGATTCTGGTTTTGGAAGGCTGTCAAACATGTCACAAGCTCAAGAAGGTACTTCTGTGTCTAGAGCTCCACTATTTGATGGTACAAACTATGTGTTTTGTGTTGGAAAAATGTGCCTCAACTTGCTGGATTGAACTTCTGTTAAAGACTTAACATTTTTTTTCCCTTCATTTGGTCTTCATTATCGGCCTATCACTCAAAACTTGAACCTTGAAACCTAAGTCACGGGGTTCTGAAATTTTGTAACTGGGTGACAGTGTGTTGGTCACAGGATCGCTATAGATTCTAACCTTGGAACCTTGTCACAGAGTTTAGAAGTTTCTCAACTTCCCGACTGGCCGATCTCTTTCATTGTTGCGACATCTAGGAAATTTCTAACCTTTGGTAGAGGTTGAGAAGTTCAGGTATTCCCCAACTGGGTGACAATGTTATCCGCTTGTTGTGGGGTTTGGGAAAATCCTAACCTCCGACTGGAGGTTGTGAACTTAAAGTTTTTCCCGACATGGCGATCCTTTGTTGTTGCGGCATCTTGGAGTTTCCTAACCAATGGTGGAGGTTGTAAATTTTGTAGTTTCTCCAACTAGGTGAGAAGCCGATTGATGGTGGGACTGGTCTGCATGAATGGTGATGTTAGTAGTACGATAGTGACATGGATGCTGTGTGGATGGTGGGGACCACAAGGAATGACCGACAATTTGGTGCGATAGTCAAAAGCAATGGATGAGTGATGTGTCAACACGTGGCACGATTTCACTTGTTGATTTTACATCGCTATTATAAATCAACAATCATTGGCCGAAAGTTGTATTTTCTATTAGTGATATAATTGTATTTAATGCAATATCTGACTCGTGGGTTGATAGAGTGCGGATATAGTAATATTCTTTGTAACTGAAATTTAATGCTAGGTGGCTCGATGCGTGCTGCATGACGGTGTGTGTAACCTGAGATGAAGGACGCTTGTCGGTTAATTAATGAAACCCTAATGGTTGTTGGTTGGTTGTTAGAAGTTCATTGTATGCCATATGAGCATTGTAACAGTGAGTGTGTGTAACAAACTATAGTCTGCGATTGGAGGTCGACCAAGGGGATGCTGTTGTGAGTTAACATCTGAGAGTGAAGTTTGTAACTATGTATGTAATTAACTTACTGTAATACAAAGTGACTTTACTTGGTGTGGTGGGTTTTTCTCCCAAAAGGGTTTTCCCACGTATATCTGGTGTTATCTCTATGTGTGTGATTTATTTTGTCTCTCCTTTTGTTCTATGAATGTGCATCTCAAATGTATGTAAATTGTTAAATGAGGTTTTTTGCACTTCTTTCCTGAGGATATTGCATTAGGAAGACATTTTCCGCACTGTTGTTTTCCTTACAAGTTTTATCAGAGCTTGGAAAATTGTGTTATCCTTGTGAGTAGGGCTGGTTTTTTGTGCTAATCTTGTTCAATGGGAGTCTTGCAAAAGAAGAACTGGTTGTCTTGTTTATAGTTTGAGATGGAAACTACATCAGATAGAGTAGAAATTGAAAATTTCAATGGCAACAATTTTGAGTTGTGGAAACTCAAAATGGAAGACTTGTTGGTGGATAGAGACCTCTGGATTGTTGTGTCTATAACTATGCCACAAAGTATGAAACAAGAAGATTGGGACCTCATAGATAGAAAAGCTAGAGGGTTGATAAGACTTTGTTTGGCCGATTCTGTACTCCTAAACGTCCATGAGGAGAAGACTACATCTTCAATATGGAAGAAACTTGGTGAAATTTATCAAGGAAAGTCTTTGGTGAATAAGTTATTCCTGAGGAAGAAGTTGTACTCCTTGAAGATGGAAGAAGGTGCATCTATAGCAGACCATCTGAATTCATTTAATTTTATTGTTGCTCAGTTGGAATTTTTGGGTGTAAAGATAGAGGAGGATCGCTGTATGCTTCTGTTATGCTCCTTACCTAACACTTGGGACCATATGGTAATGGCTATTGGAAGTACACCAACTACATTCAAGATGGAAGACATGGTTGCTTCCCTGCTGTCAGAAGAAATGTGGAGGAATTCTTCTGAGATGGCCAAGGAGGCTCTTGCTGTTTGGGGTAGATCAAAGGAGAGAGGCAAGAAGAAAGAAAAGAAGTCTAAATCCAAATTTGAAGGGAGATCAAAGTCTCCTAGTAAGAAGTTCAAGGTGAAATGTTGGAATTGTGGGTAGTCTGGTCATATCCAAAAGGATTGTAAGGAGGAGAAAAAGAATAAGAAGAATAAATCTCCAGACAATGACTCTTCTCAGAGTGATGTAGATGTCTTCATTGCAACTTTGGTGACTCAGGCATTAGATGATGTCTGGATGATTGAATCATGTGCATCTTTTCACATGAAATCTCACAGAGGTTAGTTCACTAAGTACAAAAGGTATGATGGTGGAAAGGTGTACATGGAAAGTGATTCGACTTTGGAAATTTTTGGCTATGGAAGAGTTAGAATCTAATTCCCTGATGGAAGAATGAAAGGGATTGGTGGCGCACTGCACATACCAGGTTTGGCTCGTAACCTGCTTTTTGTCAGTAAGCTGAATGATGTTGGTGTGCAAGTTTCTTTCTTGAGTGGAGGCTGTAAGATGACTAGAGGTGTAATGGTGCTAGCTAAGGGTGCACACATAGGCACTCTCTACAAGCTGGATGGATGTCCCGTTCAATGTAACAATGTCTCTATAAAGTCAAGCAAAGTTGCTCGTGTAGAGAAGGAGAATGAAGCTCCTCTAGGTGAAAACACCTTGGAGGTGAAACTCTCAGTAGAGAAGACCATGCTGTGGCATCATAGACTCAGTCACATAGGTGAGAAAGGCTTAAAAGCCTTGAAAAATAAAAATCTTGTTCAAGGGTTTGTTGACTGTAACCTTGAGTTTGGTTTCTACGAACATTGCATTTATGGAAAGCAACATCGTGTTTCATTTTATTCGAGTCCTCATAAATCTTCTAGTATACTGGATTATGTTCATTATGATGTTTTTGGTCTAGTAAATGTTCTGTAGTTATTGAAGTCTAGATATTATGTTTCTTTTATTGATGATTATTCGAGAAGGGAATTTGTGTACTTTTTGAAGAGTAAATCAAAAGTGTTTAGTCAGTTTAAAGAGTTTAAAAGCTTGGTAGAAAATTAAACTGGAAGGAAAATTAAATTCTTGAGGATGGATAATGGTGGTGAGTTCTATTCTGTAGATTTCAAAAGGTACTTCAAAGATCATGGGATTAAAAGGCATAAAACTACACCTTATACTCCACAACAGAATGGAGTTGCTGAAAGGTTAAACATGATACTAATGGAAAGAACGAGAAGTATGTTGAGTGGTGCTGATCTAGAATAGAAGTTTTGGGCTGAGGCTATGGCTACAACATGTTACTTGGTAAATCGTTCACCTTGTTTGACTCTTGTTGATAAAACACCTTTGGAAGCATGGTTTAGTAAGAAGCCCTCACTAAGACATATTCGTGTCTTTGACTGTGAGGCATATGCATATGTGCCAAATGAGAAAAGATCAAAGTTGGAGAACAAGGTTGTCAAATGTATCTTCATTGGCTATGGCATTGGTGTGAAAGGATACAAGCTTTGGAATCCTATTACTAAGAAGGTTTTGTACAACATGAGTAATATTTTGTGAGATGAAGCCTTCAGTAGCTAGTCTGTAGTTAGAGACAGATAAACATGAAAAGAAGAATGATGTATTTGAAATTCCTCAAACTCCAGATAAAGCGGAACTGCAAAGTGTACCTGAAATTGAGGAGAGTTCTAGTAGCTCTAAGAGTTCTGAAGAAGAATAACGACAACCTCAGCCTCAGCCTGTGAGGAGGTCTACACGTGAAAAGCATCAACCTGATAGGTATAAATTTTCTATGTTGGATTTGAACTGTGCCTATGCTTTGATTACTAGCACTGATGAGCCTAGGATTGTGAAAGAGACAATTAATATGTCTGACTCAAATTCCTGGTTGGAAGCCATGAATGGAGAAATGACATCATTGAAGAAGAATGAAACCTGGGATTTGGTACCTTTTCCTGAAGGGCGAAAGCTTGTTGGCTGTAAATGGGTATTTAAGAAGAAGACTGGTCTGGATGGCAGTGTTGAAAAGTATAAAGCTCGGTTAGTCATGAAAGGTTATTCCCAGGTGGAGGGAATTTATTATGGAGAAATATTTTCTCCTATAGCTAATTTGACATTTATCAAATTTATTTTGTCATTTGCAGTAGAATATGACTTAGAGATCGAGCAAATGGATGTGAAGATAGTGTTTCTTCATGGAGAGCTATAAGAAGAAATTTATATGTCCCAGCTTGAGCACTTCGTTGAAAAAGGTAAAGAAAGCCTGGTTTCAAAGTTAAATAAATCTCTATATGGTTTGAAGAAATCACCTAAAATGTGGTACCAAAAGTTTGACATGTTTGTGTTGTCGTTGGGATTTGTGAGATCAAAATATGATCATTGTGTTTATTAAAAAACTAAAAATGATCATGTGCTTATTATTACCTTGTACGTGGATGATATGTTGTTCATAGGAAATAGTAAGACTATGATTTCTGATCTAAAATCTCAATTGTCTACAAAGTTTGAAATGAAAGATCTTGGTGCAACAAGGTATATTCTGGGGATGGAAATAAAAAAGGATAGAGGAAGTAGAAAGCTTTGGCTCAACTAAGGTAAGTATATCAACATTATCTTGGAGAGATTTGGAATGATTGATTGCTTGAGTAACTGGTTATTCTAGTGTTGTATGGAACAAAGCTATCTGTTGAAGATTGTCCAAAATATCCTATCGAGATGGAGGACATGACCAAGGTGTCATATGCAAGTGATGTTGGCAGTTTAATGTACGCAATGGTTTGTACAAGGCTAGAAATTTCCCAAGCAGTGGGACTACTTAGTCAATTTATGGCTAATCTAGGAAGATTGCATTGGGATGCTATGAAGAGGGTTTTAAAATATTTGAAGGGTACCTCAGAGTTTTCTTTGTGTTATCATGGTAACTCAGTTGGATCACAAAGATCTCTTAGCATTCGTGGGTATGTGGACTCTGATTGGGTAGGGGACATTGACAGTAGAAGATCCATTAGTGGATACATTTTCATGTTATTTGGTGGAGCAGTGAGTTGGATGAGCAAGCAGCAAGCTGTAGTTGCTTTATCTACTACTGAGGTAGAATATATGGCAGCGACACATGCCTGCAAGGAATCCGTTTGGCTTAGGCATTTATGTTCAGATATTGAGTTTAATGCAGGGAATATTACGATTTTTTGTGACAATCAGAATCCTATTTATTTGGAAAAAAACCCCACTTTCCATGCCAAGACAAAGCACATTGATGTACAGTATCATTTTGTCTGTGATATGGTGGAGGATGGAAAGGTTAATCTAGAGAAGGTGGATACTCTGGAGAATGTCATTGATGCGTTGACAAATCCTATGAGCACAGACAAGTATAGGTGGTGTGTTAGTTCGATGGGCCTTGGAGCCCATGACCTTCATTAATTTTGAGTTTGGAGGAAGTCAGTAAGTCTTCATCAAGTGGGAGCTTGTTGGTCATGGGATCATTGTAGATTCTAACCTTGGAACCTTGTCGTGGAGTTCAAAAGTTTCTTAACTTCCCAACTGGCCGATCTCCTTCATTGTCGTGACATTCGGGAAATTTCTAACCTTTGGTAGAGGTTAAGAAGTTCGGGTTTTCCCTGACTGGGCAACAACATTATCAGCTTGTCATGGGGTTCGGGAAAATCTTAACCTTTGTCTGGAGGTTGTGAACTTAAATTTTTTCCTGACATGGCGATCCTTTATTGTCGCGACATCTTGGAGTTTCCTAACCAACAATGGAGGTTGTAAAGTTTATAGTTTCTCTGACTGAGTGACAAGATGATGGATGGTGGGATTAGTTTCAATGAATGGTGATGTAAGTAGTATGATAGTGACATGGATGCCGCGTGGATGGTGGGGACCACAAGGAATGACCAACAATTTGGTGCGATAGTCAAAAGTGATGGGAAAGTGATGTGTTGACACGTGACATGATTTCACTTGTTGATTTTACATCGCTGTTGTAAATCAACAATCATTGGCCGAAAGCTGTATTTTCTATTAGCGATATATTTGCATTTAATGTAGGATCTGAGTTGGGGGTTGATAGAGTTTGAATATAGTAATATTCTCTGCAACTAAAATTTAATGCTGGGCGGCTCGATGCGTGCTGCATGGTGGTGTGTGTAACTTGAGACAAAGGAAGCTTGTCAGTTAATTAATGAAACCCTAATGGTTGTTGGTTGGTTGTTAGAATTCATTGTATGCCGTATGAGCATTGTAACAGTGAGTGAGTGTAACAAACTATAGTCTGTGATTGGAGGTCAACCAAGGGGATGCTGCTGTGAGTTAACATCTGAGAGTGAAGTCTGTAACTCTGTATGTAATTGATTTATCGTAATACAAAGTGACTTTACTTGGTGTGGTGGGTTTTTCTCCCGTAAGGGTTTTCCCATGTATATCTGGTGTTATCTCTGTTTGTGTGATTTATTTTGTCTCTCCTTTTGTTCTTTGAATGTGCATCTCAAATGTATGTAAATTGTTAAATGAGGTTTTTTGCACTTCTTTCATGAGGATTTTGCATTAGGAAGACATTTTCTGCATTGTTGTTTTCCTTACATTTGGGAAAATTAGAATGGAAACATATCTGATTTCAATTGTTGTTGATGTATGGAGCATAGTTCGAGTATGTGCAGGATCATGATGGGCCAAAAAGTGGCAATATGATGGGTATGTGGCTAACGACTTTTTTTTAACCCAAAATTGATGAAACAAAAAGGGTTTTTAAAGGAGATTCTCAGCTTTCCACCAATATAAATTATGCTTTACTTTGAATTTAATAAGTAATTATTATTCATTTTCTATTCAAATTACTAATTAAAGTCCCGATTGATGGACTGATTGAAAAACATCTATAGCTTTCAAATAAGTATCACATTTTTGAATCCAAAATATGTGTCACATCTCTATGCTTCACATACCATAAGATTAAAAATGTAAAATTCGAAATTGTATGAAGTTTTGACCACAAGTTAGTGTAATGCATACAAGTTTTTTATATTTTTCAAAAGTTGTAATAAAAATTCATAATTAATTGTATTTGATTGGAAAAAATTACAAAAAATATGCATCACATCGGGACATGATTCCTCTACTTATATCTAAAATAATATAAAAATATTATCATTTTATTGTGGTTAGGTGGTTAGACAGACACCTATCTTTTTTTCCCCTGAAAACTAAGTACTATCAAGATTGAAATTTCAATTTTTCTTTAAAGCAATAGATTTCTTTTTTTTTTTAAAAAAAACAAACCTAGTAGTTTAGAAACTACATTCAATTTTCTACAGATTCTATTCTTACATATTTTTGAAATAATATAGATAACTTATTCAAATTTTTACGTGAAGTTGCCTAACTCTGATTTTTCTATTTTTTTTGCCACTTAAGGGCCCATTTTTTCCATGATGATCTTGCACATACCCGTTCAATCTATGGATATGTTGTTCCATCCAAAATTCCCTTTGACTTTGCTGAGAAGAAGTATGAAACTAATGCTAAAGATAAACATGCTCTCTTGTGTGGGTTAACCAAATATGTATTTGTTAAAGTCATACATTGCAAACCAGCTAAATAAATTTGGGAAAAACTTGAAAATATTTATCAAGGAAATGATGAAGTCAAACAGTCAAAAATCCTTACTCTTAAAACTTAGTTTGAGGAAATGAGAATGAATGATGATGAAAAAGTAGCTGAATTATTTTTGAGAATATATGAAGTTGTTAATGCAATGAGAGGGTTAGGAGACAAAGTAGAAGAGTTTGATGTGGTCAAGAAGGTCATTAGAACCTTACATCCTAAATATGAAACTAAGGTCTCAACCCTTGAAGAAGAGAAACATTTTGACAAGCTTACCTTAGATGATCTACAAGGAACCCTTACTGCTTTTGAAATGAGAACAAGCAAAAGAAATCCAACAGGAAAATAAATTGCTTTTAAAAATGAAAAAAATGAAGATGTTGTTGAAAGTGAGTTAGAAGAATCTGATACAAAAGAGTCTCACTTTGTTAGAAAACTCAAAAAGGGATCAGGTAAATACAAAGGAAAACTTCCCTTTAAATGTTTCAACTGTGGAAAAATTGGACATTTTGCAGCTAAATGCCCCTATGTTGAGCAAAACAGTGATGATGAAAAGCCTAACAAGCAGTTTAAGAAGAAGGTCTATAAACCTAAAAGGAAATTCAATTTCAAGAAGAAAAAGAGTCTGTTCATCAAAGATGAATTAGGAAGTGAGACAAAAAACTCTTTAGATGAAGAAGAAGAGACTCTGTTGATGGCTGAAGTCAAACAACAAGAGGATATAAACAACAAGACTAATTTAGAAGGTGGTGAAATAAATATAGAAGGTGAGTTAAAATGTGCTTTAAAGGAAATTAAAAAACTTAAAAAGAAAGTCCTTGCTCAAGAAGATAAACTAGATTGAAAGCAATAGTTTCTTTGAAGACTCATCTTGAAGAATCTACGAGAATTGAGGACTGTCCTAAAATAATTGAGTTTTAAAGACAAAAAAATTCAAAGATTGGAGCAAGAATTTTTTAATCTTAGAAAGAAAATTGAAGGGTATGAATGTACAATAAAGCTCAATGATGTGCTTAGCAAGCAAAGATTGTATAAGGATGAAACTAGAGTAGGGTTTGAAAAGGGTGAGTGTTCAATTGATACTTCAAATCAAAAACCTAATTCTACAAACAAGAGTTTCAAACCAAATCATTCTAAATTTGGTAAAAAATATGTACATTTTGAAAACAAAAGAATGCTATTTAGATTCAATCCTTATTTTTATGGTTACTGCTTCTATTGCAACAAGTTTGGCCATAAAGTGAGTACTTGCAAATTCATGACTTCTAGAATGTCAAGGTTTGGACATAAGCAATACTTTGGTTTTGTAAACCATGTCAAATGTTTTAAATGCAACACTTTGGGACATATAGTTAAACAATGTAAAGCTGATCTGCATGATAAACAACAAAAAACAAAAATAGTTTGGAAACCTAAGTTTTTCAAAGGCATAGAGCAATCAATGCTAGTCCAAACCGCTTTTCATACTAAAAAGGACTTATGGATCCTAGATAGTGGTTGTTCTAACCACATGACAAGGGACAAGGACAATTTTATCAAACTAGAAGATTATACTAGTGGATATGTGAAATTTGGTGATAACATTGGTATACAGATTAAAGGAAAAGGTTCACTTGTGCTAAATGAGGACACACCCATTTATGATGTGTATTATGTGGAAGGTCTAAAGCACAATCTACTTAGTGTTAGCCAAATCTATGATAGTGGCTATCATGTCATGTTTACTTCATAGGGATGTGAGTGTACTGTTGAAAAATGGACCCTTCCCATTTTCATGGTCTTTTAGGTCTTGTTTCATAGTGTTGGAGCTATTTTGCTTTGATTTTATGATGTATTTTGGCTTGAACATGCTTATTTTGGTGCTAAAACTCAAAGAACGACATCTTGTGAAGGTGTTGTGAAGTGTTGTAAGACATTTCTACATTCTTCTAGACTCTATTTAATGCAATTCACCTAAAAACCACCTTTTCACTCAACAAGAAGTCCTATTTTGAAGTTTTGTAAAGTCTTGTAACAAGATTTCACACTTTTCTAGGCATATTTTCACTATTTACACCTTTCTCATGCTTTATTTTGTCTTTTTATGCCCTCATATGCTTATATTAAGTGTATTTTTGGGTCTTATCCTGACAAACAACATTAAACATAACATTTTTCCTAACACTTGGTTTTGGGTCTCAGGTGGGACTCATTCGCCAAGGGTGGCGAATGAGTCCCCCTTGGCCCTAAATTCAAATTTTTTCAAAATTTCTTTCGGGATTTACTCAAACTCACTTCATGTTAGCCTGTGATGAGGTATGAATGGATAGTAAGGCACAATATTTGTATAAATATGCAATTTTAACCTCATTTTACATCTCCTAACACATTCAACCAATCTCCCATTCACTCTTTCATTCAAGCATTCATAATTCAAGCACTCAAGCATCTTTCATCATCAACTCAAGCACTTTCAAGCACTTTGGAGCAGCCTTTGACATCACTTCAGCTTTGCATATTCAAGGATGTGGTAAGTTTGTAATACTTTCATGTTATTCATTTATCATCTCCTTTGAATTTCATTCATTTCTATTGTGTTTGATTACCAAAGTGGGGTTTGACCAAGGAAAACCCCTATTCACTAACCCTCCAACATTTTTCCCCTTTGCATGTGTCTTTGCAACCTTTGTTTTGCAGATTTGGTAGGTTTAAAGGTGTTGAAAAGTGGATTTTAAGTCAACTAGGCTCTTCAAATCAATTCATCATGTATTCAAGCAATTTGAGTGACTTTCAACCCATTTTCTGTAGAATTGACCCCGACAACTTGATATTCAGTCATTTCCAGATCTAGAGAGGTAGTTTTGACCTTTGAATTTTTAGATATCTTGGGGAGGATTGATTCGCCATCCCTAGCAAATGAATCCCACCTAAAATATGGAAATATGCAATTTGTCAGAAATCAACTCTTGACTGCCAGAAATTAGATTCTGACACTTTTTCACCAGTTAGAGGACTGATTCACCACCCTTGGCGAATGAGTCCCAATGTGAAAAATTAGAAATTTTCATCAGCATTCCAGACATTCCAGAAATCTCACACATCACCCAGGTGCACTCAGATTTGACCCTGTACTTTTAGTTCTGCATATTTCTTTCAATTTCTTCATATTTCATAGTTGTTTTCATATCACACGGTGTTTTCAAACAAAGCATACATTACATATTTGCATTCATTTTAGACCATTTTAATTAGTAAATTGAACTTAGATTAGTTCATTTACATAACATCATGTTGCATACATCCTTATTTGAGTGTGACATAAGCATTTTAGGAGCCTAAATCTCTCTCTGTCTAGGTGAAAAATCTTAGGAAGAGAGCAAGCATTTTGGGTTCCTAAAATCTATGACACATTTTGGTGAACCTAACTCTTGAACATTTTTAAACTTATGATTTCATTCATATCTTGCATTATACTTTACATTTTCATTAACATTCAATTAGGACATTGGATTGGTTATTGTATCCTAGGATCTTTCATTTTGCATTAGTGAAAAACTCGTTTAGTTTTCATTCTTGCATTCAAATTCATTAAAAAAATTGAAATTCTGCATTCTGTGCCTGTCTTTACATTATGAAAAGTATTTAATTCTTTCCTAAAATTCTAAAAAATACATAAAAAATTGCATCTTGGGACTCATTTGCCACCTAGGGCGAATCAGTCCCTTTGCACATTTTAGACAATAATCTTGCATTGTTTCTAGCATTTTTCTACATTCCTGTTTCCCCTTTCTACATTCTGTTTCCAATAACAAATTCTCTATTTTTCTTCATTTATTGCATCTTAGTTCATTGGCATCATGGAATTTTATTTCAATAAGTTTTGGCATTCTCTGAAATCATTGGTAGACATGTCCAATTGTACCTTTTGCTGTGACCTTAATCACATTGTACAATCTCATGCTCCTTTAACTCCTCATGATTATCCTCCTCATGATGTAGACATTACTGGAGAAGATGATGTTAGCATGAACAAGTTCTATAATGAATTCCTTGACAACTTAGAAGCCAACACAAACTTTTACCCTCTATGAGATCACAAGGCCTTCCCAATGGTGCACCAACTGATCACTTTGCTTATTCACATCCCGAAATCAACACAGGACCTATGGTTCCCCCCTCAAGTGAACCTAGTTCCTCTCAACCACCACAATCCCAATCATCCTATGAGAACAAAGTCACAAACAATTCTATCAACCTTGAAGAAACATATGGTGGAGGATTCACTATATTAAGTAAACAAGGTTGTGACATAAAATATCAACATGACATCCATAAACTCTTTGAACAACAACCAACTGATGCACATACAATAGGATTAGGATATCAAGATGCTTCTCATCCTAACAGATATTCTCTACAACCTAGGATACTTCTAGATGTTGGCAAAGTCATCTTGAATTCTCCTCCTAATTTGAACATTCTCCTTCCACGTGAACAACCATTCTCTTCTTCTAATGAAAAGGATGTTAGGATCTCTATGGATTCTAGTATTGCTTCTAATCATGAAAAAGGAGAACCCAGTAAACGTAAAAGACCATACAAAATGAAGAAGATAAATTTTCCTACACATCCTCCACCTGAATGTGAACAAATACTTCAATTTCTTTTAAACAAAGGTCTTATCCTTCTTCCACCTTCAAATAGTTTGGTTATTTGCACTCACGACTCCAACATACCATATTGCAAATATCATCGTATTCTTGGACATTGAACTGAAGACTATTAGACTTTGAACGAAATACTGAAAAAGTATCACTTCACGGACACTGACTGTTTTCCCCTCATCCCTTAAAACCCCATTATCCTTTCATGCTTTAGTTGTAGAATTTCCCATTCTCACTATTGTATGGTCCTTTCCCATCACTCATCTAGGCTCATTCTTGCTTTTACCCTTTATGGGAGGCAAGACATTGCTAGCCTCGTCCTAGTAATGCCTTTGTTTGTCTCTTAACCTTGTTATTCCTTTTTCCACTTGTTCATCAAGACTAAGAAAACAATAACTTAGTTAATGGTTGACTTACATTTGCATTGCTTTCCTTATTCATTTTCCTTTTTCTTTTCATGTGCATATTGTATTCCCCCGTATCGTGCATTTGATGTTTCCTTCTCTTTGCACACTTCTTCTATGTGTATCT
>VDFB02124894.1:0-29085 GCA_007258455.2 Sequoia sempervirens | reverse complement strand
TTCCTCAAGCTCAACCAATGACCAAATAAGTTTAAAACTAATTTTCAAATGTTTAATGACTGTTGGGAGCATAATCACACCATTACAAGCTTCTTACCATCACTTTCCATACAAGGAAATGTTTTAACTTTTGATCTTTTTAAATGCATTGAAACTCCTAGACTTCTTCAAAACCATACTAATGGCTTACAAACAACCTTATTACATTAACAAGAAACCATCCTTGCACAATCTTACTAAATTTCCATTAAAGGCTACAAAGGTTCATTAAGTGCAAGAACACCATTTTCCAAGACTTTGACTCTAAAACCTAAAAAACTCAACCTATATCAAATCTAATGGTCTTGTTAGACCTTATCTATGAAAAAAGACTCAAAATGCTCCTTATGAATCTACTAATCCCATTCATCATCAAATAAACCTAATTGGAAGAATGAGGTGTAGGTGCTCCTACACCATACACCCCCCTAGAAAAGTCTCATGTCTCATGAACTGTGCTTAACTCCATGGTCTCCATACTTCTTGAAGGCTCCATTGGTTCACAAATCTCCTTCCCTGACGTGTATATTTTGAACTCACAACTTGCCCTGCACCTTGAACATATTGAACTATGGTGTCCATGGAAGTTGGACTAAACTTAGCATTCAAACCTACAAGTGATCTTATCCCTGTTTTGTGGTCAATACCAGGCTATATGCCTTTACCAACACTTGCAAACAAATAGTGATCAATGTCCCTTGACTTTTTTTTTACCTATTAACATACCTCCACATTTACCTTTTTGCTTAAACTTTTGCATGTTCTTCCCTATGATTAGGCTATTGTTTCTTGATTCATTTTGTGATTTTCTCACTATCCTTAGACCTTCCACATTTTCTACATCATGTACCCAGGTATTAGCAACTTTATTCGCCCCCACATTAGCAATTATCACTTGCTTTATAGCATGACCCTCAACTATAGGACATTCAATAGTCCCAATGATTATTTCACCCTACTTTATGAGCTCCTTTCCAAGCATTCCATTGTGTTTCTTATATTGCCCTACAGATAGTTCATCATTCACCTTGCCTAAATCAGACCTAGGCATGAGTTTCATCTCTGTCTTTTGCAAAAATAAACTTTCTAATGTCCTTGCAAAATTTTTAGGTGTCCCTCTTACTATCCCTTTATTATTTTCTTCAACCAAATCAATTTTAGGCATGATTTCCTTCTCTGCCTCCTGTAAAACTATATCTATTACTATCATAGCACTATTTAAAGATACTTCTCTTGTTGTCTTGATGCCACAACCCTACTCCAAATCAGAAAACACATCATACTTACTATCCTCAAGCCTTAAAGGCTCCTTCTTACCAAAAATTACCACCTTAGACTTTCCCTTGTCCTTCTCTTTCCCCTGCAAAGGAGTTAGTTTGAAACTTTGGTTGTCCTTCCAAATGGTGTAGGTATTTTCCCAACCATCATACATAGAATTCCTATCAAATTTCCATGGCCTTCCCAAGAGCAGATGGCAACAATCCATTGGTAATACATCACATAAGACTCTATCCTTATACTCCCCAATCTGGAAATCCACATAAGATTGCTCATTCACCACTAAAATTTGGCTATCATTCACCCAAGAAACTTTTTAGGGTGCTAAATGAGGAATATTTTCTAGACTTAACTTATCTACCATCTCCCTAGACACCATATTATCTTGAGAACCAGAATCAATTACAACTTGATACACTTTAACTTTGCATTTGCATGAGGTTCTTAATAGGCTCCTCCTTTGGCTCAAATCTTCTTCCTTTTGTCTCTGCAACAAGTTCCTTCTTATCATGAGAGCTTCTCCTACTTCCGGATCTACAAGTCTTCTTGATGAACTCACACTCTTTTCTCCATCTCCTTGTACATATTGGACTCTTTTATCACCTTTCCTTTCACTTCCACTTGCAGCAGCACTAAACTTGTCGGGACACTTAAAATAAATGTGACCAATCTCACCACATTTATAACATCTTCCTGTAAATTCATTTGAATCTCTCCCTCTATAATTTTCTCTTCCACCTCTCCATTCACCTCTAAACTCAGTCCCTTGTTCTTTACTTTTCCTAGCATCTTCTTGACCTGCTTTGGATTTTTTTTGTGTTGGAAAGGTACCTCTACCCCTAGATGTACCTCCTCTACCTATTACTGCCTTCTCTTGTCTCCTCTTCAATTTTTCTTCTACTCTCATAGCCATTTGAAAGCACTGTTCAACTGATTTAGGAGCCAAAATGCTAATCTCATCCTAGATGTTGTACCTCAAACCATTCAATTACCTAGTGACCATTTCATCCTCATCTTCTTCATGCTTAGTCCTTATGCTTAACTTATAAAATTCTTCAGTATATGTTTGTACATCTAAATCCTTTTGTCTAAGATTTTGCAATTTCTTAGACAATTGAACATTGTAATCAGTAGGAAGAAATTTACCTTTCATTTTGGCCTTCATCCTTTCCCATGAAGTGATTTTTCTCTTTCCTTGTCTCTCCCTTTCCTCCTACACAAAATTCCACCATACCAAAGCATGTCCCTTCAATCTTGTTTTGGATTTCTTCACCTTAAGTCCTTCATCAACATCTTCACTATCAAAGTAGTTTCCATAACCCCAATATAATCCAGGAGCTCTTCACTATCAAGTTTTCCTCCATACATAGGAACATCTATTTTTCCATGTCCCTTCTTCTTCATAGCCTTAAAAAGCTTCATTGTTCTTGCATCATCAGGATCTATCTCCTCTTGTTCACCATGAGCTTCTTCTTCCTCTTTAGTTTCACTTACATCCTCTTCCACTCTATTCTTTTCCTTCCAAGCAACCATCTCTCTTTTCAAGGCTTCTATCTCCTTGTCATGAATGTCCATCTTCCTTGCAACTACACTTCATTTGGGTGGCATTTTCACAATCCTTTATGCAGCTACCTGCAAAACCAATTCAAAACAACAACACAAGATCTACTACCAGGCTCTGATACCACTCTGATGTAGCAGGGTAGTGAACACATTCAAATAACCTCAAACTAATCACAATTAACAAAGAAAATATTTTCCAAAGGATCTTATTGTTTAGACATCAACTCACCATCAAAACCCTTATAGGGTTCCAAACATAAAAAATAGGCATAATCCCCCTTCAAACACCTCACGAACCCAAACCCTTGGAGTGTCAGACACCTTTTACCAAGTCCTTCAACATGTTAATAGATTTCATAGGGTTCATTTGTGACAAATATAAGTTTCAATACAACACCCCCTCCCTAGGCTACTCAATTAGGCTCAATTTACAAAGCATCATATCTTCAGACTTAACAAAGAGCATTGAAACCTTGGGGCAGCAATGAAAATGTCCAAAAACCACCAAAACCACAAGAATATCCCACTTGTATGGGCCAATACATACCAAATCAGAAAACCCTTGTTTTAGGTGCAAATCATGAGGGTTTATTGAATCTAACACATCCACTATCTTTCAGGTCCTAAAACTGACTCAAACACTTTTTTTTAACCTCACTCATGCTTAAAAGTTCAAAAAAACAAGACTCACATACAGATTTTGATAAACCCTAGACTGAAACCTCTCATTTGACACATGCTTTTCTCCACAAAAAATACTTAAGAACAATAGACACACCCTCTTTATTCCTATCCCTACTCTCTATTAATGCATTCTATATATACAAAAAACTCCATGAGGCCCCTTACACAAGTTACAATGGCTATAGAAATTGTAAGGGCCCTTTTACATCATTTTAAGTTCACAAACCCTCAAAAACAAGGTATACCCACTGTTTACAAGGAAGTGAAGTTTTCTAAAGCAAATCACCACCAAATTTCGTAAAACTAGACATAAAACAAAGTTAATACATTCATTCAAAACTTGAAAGAGATTTCACTTCATAATATGACTATATGTGCCTGTACAGTTTTGTACAATGAGAGAAAAATAGGGAAAATGTAAACAAAACTGAGTTTCTTTATTTTTAATTCTTTTCCTTCAACACCCAACATTAGAATTGATGACTCCAATCCAACTAAAGGCTTCCTTAGGCTCAACCAATGACCAACTAACTTTGAAAATAATTTTCAAATGTTTAATGATTGTTGGGAGCATAATCACACCATTACAAGCTTGTTACCATCACTTTCCATACAAGGAAATGTTTTAACTTTTGACCTTTTTAAATGCATTGAAACTCCTAGACTTCTCTAAAACCATACTAATGGCTTACGAAAAACCTTATTACATTAACAAGACACCATCCTTGCACAATCTTACTAAATTTCCATCAAAGGCTAGAAAGATTCATTAAGTGCAAACACACCATTTTCCAAGACTTTGACTCTAAAACCCAAAAAAACTCAACCTATATCAAATCTAATGGTCTTGTTAGACCTTATCCATGAAAAAATACTCAAAATTCTCCTTGTGAATCTATTAATCCTATTCATCATCAAATAAACCTAATTGGAAGAATGAGGTGTAGGTGCTCCTACACCAAATAGGTAGTTGTGTAGGTTCTTGTCAAATATCCAAATGGTCATTAAGAAGGGAGGGGTCTCTAGCTTTCCTTGAAATATACCTATTGAGACATCCACTTGAGCCACTTTGGTTTTGTCTTTATCACTATATTTATCCTTGGTTTGCATTTGATTTGAATCCTTGGCAGGAGATTTATCTACGGGCTGATTCTTACTAGTTTGTTGGTTTGGGGGATGATCAGGTTTCTTTCCCAGGATTTATCTAATTATGAGATCACTACTAGATGTGTTGAAGGAAACCCTATTGATGGGTAACTCTTGGGTTGTCTTTGACATCATAGTTTCATTCAATGACCTAAAAAGGGTGTTCTAGATAGCAAGTACCTTTAATAACTCAAAGGTTGACAAACCAACTTTGACCTTCTTCAATTGCTCAGCTACATATTCTCCCATTTTCTAAACCTCTACTTTAGATAATCTACTTTGGGAAGAGCTAGTGGGTTGATCTTGAGTTTGATTTGGCTGTCTATTTTTATTAAAGTACTAAGTAGGAGCATGGGGGTAAGTTGGATTGTTGCTAGCATTAGCATTAGGCAGAGTATTAAAGTTGTTAGGAGTAGAAGTGGTGGAAAGGACCACCAACTTGTCTATTTCGTAGGTTATAGGGAGTTTCCTTTTGGTGGAACATATGTACTTCATCCTCATGAAGTTCTTCCCCATCTACTAGACCATTATCTACTGAATCGAAAAGTTGTGATAAACCATCATTGTTACTTACCTCCTTCACCTTTTCATCCTTGAGTGTAGCCTCCTTCTCAGAAAAGTTGCTTTCACCTTTTGGGAAATAAGCTTGGTTGACCACCAGCACGAAAGAATCATGTGGCTCTAAAGGAACTAAGTCTCGGTAACCTAAGCCATCAACTACATTTTGGACTTCTACTTGAAATTTTTTTGTGATAGTTTCCAGACAATCTAACTCTTAATTCCTATTCATCTTATGGATCCGACACCATCTAGATAAGGCTATCTCAGCTAGATAAAACCTGCTTGTAGAATTATCCATGCTTGTTGGTTGATCGAGAGGTTTAGGGATGCCTCCATTGTTTGGTCTTATGTTCCACATTCAATTTTTCCTTTGTGAGGGACTTCGTTTAAACTTCTAGCCCGAATTTTGTCCTCTTTCATACTTTTTCCTTGGAGAAGCACCTAAATCATGATTCCTCGATTGAGATTAACATGAATGCTCCTTTGGGAAGCCTATAATTTGTTGTTTTGGTTCCTTAATTGTGTCATATTCGTAGACAACTTCTTCACCATCTCAGTCAATTCATCGATCCGATCCTTCTCTACATTGTTCTATTATGGTACTAAATTCTGAAGGATGAATGGTTGTGTAATGGGTTGATTCTATTGTGCAGGTAGGAACTCGAAGCCTTGTAGGTGTGAGGTCACTTGAGGCTATGGAGTGTATTCCTGATACTACAATGATTGCAATCAATGGGGCATGAAAGGCGCTTGGTTCAAGGGATGCCCTAGATGCAGGACTATTGGAAACTGAGGGACTTGATTCAACATGGGTGTCTGATTGGCCAAGGCATGGGTAAGCCCTTGCATTTGAGTCAAATGAGAAACTATTCCTAATGAAGGTAACAAACCTATGATATGTTGCCCCAAGTCTGTGCTTGTTGTGACTACTTTCTCGTATGCATCCACCAACCTAGCAGGCGACAAGTGCATCCTTTTCACCAATGCGGATGTAAGATTATCCAAGGCTATGTAATAGAACAACCTAGTTGAGATGTCGTCAACCATGTAGGGTGGATGCAACTTCCTGTAGACTCTGTGAAATCAAGGGAGCTAATGGGCTCATTATCTTCCCTCCCAACGAACATGAACTACTAGTATAACTCAAAGGGGCTGACAGAAAGCTTGAACTTCTATAGGAATGTGTCCTTCATTTGATCCCAAGTGGTGATGGATCTAGTCAGTAAACGAATCTACCAATAGAAGGAATGCTCTCCCAATGAGTAGGGAAAGAGCCTAGAAGCCACATCTTCATGTTCTATCTACATATCCTTCAAGTCTATTTGAAAGATCTTGATGTTCTCTTTTGTTTTCCTTTATAGGTCACATGGGTGGAACTTAGTGCAAAATCCTTCTAGATTCTTTGGCATGTCATGATCGTCATTGAAGGAAAATGGGGATGGATTGTTACCCAAACAAGCCATTGTGGGAGGGAAAGGTTGTGTTTGTTTTGTTATAATAACTTGAGGCTATAGTGAAGTAGTAGTTGGGACAAATCCTTGGAGGAGTTGTGTTGGGACTGGGACAACACCTTGGATGTGAGAGGTGAAGGGTGGAAAAGTAGTATGGAGTGAGTGGGAAGAAGGAAGTGTTGTTGGAAGTGAAGGGGAGGAATGGGATAGAGGGGATCAAGTTCAAGTAGTTGGGACTGAAGTAGATGCTTCTCCCTTTTTGGCTCTCTTAGCCTTGGTAGGAGGTTTTAGCTCTTGGAATCCACCCTTGTTTGGTGTGGATCTAAGTACTTTGTGAGACCTTTAAGGGGAGGAAGAATAAATTTTATCTAGCTTATCCTGGCTACCCTCCCTCTAGCACCAGTTTTGTTGATGGGAATTTTTGCACCTTCTCAACATAGACACTACACAAGTGTAATGCCTCTCTTGAAAGATAATTCCTGCAAAAAAGTTATAGAAAATCACCCCAAGGTCTCTCAGGTGTCAGTTCATGACAATGCTTGGAATAGTTTAGTTGGTTGATGTGATTTGTTGGTAATCACAAGGAGTCCTTCATGGTTCACAAATCATGGGAAGTTGAGTTTGTAAATGGAGTTTCAAGGTGTTGGAAATGTGGTACAACTACTACAAGTTCAGGACAGGAGTCTCAAAATCCTCTTTACTCATCAAATTTGGCTTTGGGATGATGTTGGAACTTTGTCTTACTTTAGTCTTCAAAGAAAAGTCAAAAAGGAAAAGGGATTAGAAGTTTCCTAAACCTGCAACTAATGTTGAATAGTAACAATGGAGGATGCTACAGTGGACAACCTTCCCAAAACTTAGTTCCACTTAACCAAGGGCAGCCTACAGTCTCATGAAACAAGTGCAATCTTCTAAGGTCTATAGATTTTCAACCATATCTTCACCATTAAAGAATGAAAAATAGATGAACTTAAGTGCAACAATGAAATAATGCTCAAACTAACTTTACTCAATTGTTTATCATCAATAGACAACAAAAACTATGAGCAAAGAAGATATCAACACCATAGAATTATTCACCATTAAAGTGCATCATAAACTAACAACTAAGCAACTTAAAACTAGAATAGAAAAGCTAAAATCTAATATTGGGAGATTGAATCATGCACACATGTGAAGAAAAACAAAGAATCTATCAAAATAATGCTATTCTCATTAAATTTTTGCAGCATGCCTTTACACAACAACTCAACTCTTTGAAAATGAGGGGAGAGCCCCTATTTATAGTTTTCCAAAATAAAAATGAATGGAAAAGATTAACTTTCATTATATGGCTCAGATTCATTTTACATTAGGGTTTCACCTACCCCCAAATATGTGAAAATATAAAATACATCTTTGTATTTTCCCTATTTTGTCATCTAGTGACCCTGGCACTGTAGTAGTTTTGTTGATCTAGAGTCAGGCTCAACCTTAATCAAATTGGCAACCTACCTTCAAGAGGCATCTAGAAAGATTAAAATGACCATATAAAGTAATTCAACCAGTCTTCCAAGTTCAACAATCATCAGAAGCACAATTTCCCAATTTCACTCCTAAACCCCAGTTTCAGTGCAAACCTAGTTTAGGCATTTTCACCAACATTTTCCAAAACACCTAACAAACTCAAGGATGATTAAGATACCCTTTTGCAAGTTATAAAACATACAGGAAAACCAATATCAACTCTTTTGGACAAATTCAAAGATCCAATACTCCTGCCATGGAAAAGGCTAGTGGATTAGCCCACTTTTACAAAGAAGGTACACTTTAAACTCCACCAAACCTTATGAAACCTTGGGGCAGCAATTAAAATTCCCAAAAACTACTAAATCCACCACTAGTTTCCAGAAATCACTCTTCCAACATAGCAAAACCAAAAACCCTTGATTCTAGGCCTTCAAAAGGAGGGTTTATTGTAAATCATACCTCCAGACCTTTCCAGACCTTGCCACCTATTCAAACACTCATAATTATTCCTGCACAAGCTTTAAAATTCATCACATAGGTTATTTCTTCCAGAAAACTCATAAACCATCATTTAGTTCCTCACTTTCACAAGGAAAATCACCCAAATTCAACCTAGGGCAACACCCAAAACCCACAAACACACTTCCTCCAACCTCCACAGCATTTGGAAACCTATGTTACAACAAATTGGGTCATTCCACTGAGTTACAATTGCTACAGTAGGTGGAATGCCCTAAAAACTCATTTTATTACTCTCAAAACACCAACTTGCACCAAAACAGAGCAGTTTCAGGAAAACAGAGATAACTCACTCCAAAATTAATAGTTTTCAATCAAACCTGAAGCATTTGAAAGTAGACTCAGTGCCCTAAAATACCATGTCAGTCTTCAACCAAGATCTGGAGTTGTACGGACTGTACTAGCCAAGCAAAGTTCAGGAAAATAGGAAAAACATGGGATTTCAGACCACCCGGTAGTAAAATGAGGATATCTCACTCGATTCTCAATGAAATAACACCATTCCAATGCCAAAAGAAATATTATTCAATTATCTATCCATCCATTATAGGCTTGGAGTGTGGAACAATGTGTACAGGTCGTACAATGCACGTGATCAACAATTTCTTAATGGAAAACACAAAAAAATAGCAAATTTCTTATTAGAAACTCATTCCAAACTTCTTCAACAGCCTCCCCTTCGAGATATTACAACAATATATCATGCTACCACCTGAAAAATACCTCTTGGGGTGCCTATAACTGACCACAAACTAACTTAACCCTTACATATGCTTAATTTTGCATTGTTTGACAATTTGTTAACAACAAACACAAAATAATGCAACCTTTTGCATTTTTGGAACAACTAACCTTAAAAACCCCCCAATTACATGAATAATAGTCTCAAAGACCTTATTTAACATTAATTTACTCAAATACCCCTACATTCCTGATGCCTTCCTTCAAAGGATGAATTGTTGAAATTGTGTGTACTGGGTGCTCCTGCATTTGTCCTATAGTGGTTGTCATCTTTTTTGTAACTATTTTGTCAAATATTCATCATTTATGATTGGTTTTCCATCATTCTTTTGGAGAGCAGCATACTCTCTGAATTTCCCGATCAGAGCCTAGAGCTTGTCCCATTCCATGATATTGGATTCAAGGATTTGGAAGGATATCTTCTTAAGTCTCTCAATAACTTTCTCCCAACTCTTGGTACATTTCAGGGTTGCTTTAATGACCTATTCAGACTACACAAAAGCCCTAGTAGAAAATTCCATAAATTCTGGTGATAGTGTATTTGTAGCCCCCTACTTCATCTTCTTGTGGAAGAACAACTTGATCTTCTCTAGATCTATCTCTAGAGCAGGCATCTCATAATCTGTCATCATTTTCAAATAATTCTCACTATCAGCTCAAAGTTCTGCAACCTATTCAAGATTAGGCTCTAGCTCATGTAAAGCTTTCTTGAGGACATCCTTCCTGAAATCCAAGCCCGTTTTCCATGTCTCCACTAACCAATGATCATCCTTTAAGAGCTCTAGTTCCTTCTCCCATATTTCCTAGGAGAGTTTGAGGATGCATTTGAGCTTAGGTTACATGATCCTATATAGCTTAGAGAACCTATTGGATGTCTTTATCATTTCATCTATTTTCTTTTTCAACCCTCAAAACTTGTTGAATGTCTGGGCAACGTGGCAGATACCCATGTCGCCATTATATACCACCTAGTTGAACCAATTTTCTATGGACTTGGTCTAGTTTTTCATCTTTTCCATTTTGTTCAGCTCCTACTAGGAAAGGAGAGTGGGCATGGATGATGTTGTAGGGGCATCTTCTTCCATGGATATCCACTGTTGGATGTAGGTGTTTAGATCTGCTACTTGTGCTTTTAGCTCTTCCTTCTTGGATTGGTCCTTGTTCATTTGTTGCATAATGGTGGCTACCGATCCTTGGAATTCATTTATTTTTTGCTCACAGGTCATCGGTCCTAGATTGATTATTGATATGTTGTATCCTTGACCCTCCACGACACCCATATCTTTGTCTACCTTAGGGTTGTAAATTTGTATCATTTGAGATCCAAAGGCATCCACCATGATATGAGAATGGACCTTGGGATTCTTCTCCTTTCTTATTTTTGTTTGTGCCCTGACTAGTATTGATTCAATTTTAGCTTTTGGGTCAACCACCACAAGTGCTTTCTTTTTCAGTTGTCTCTCTAGAAAATTAGGCACCTTGGTTTTTCCTTGGGGTGATTCATGATCACCTTCCTCTCTTTGTTCACTCTAAGGTTTCTCATCTTCATTTCTAGGAGACTCTTGATCAATCTTCTCTTCTTTGTCCAAGCCTTCTATTTGTATAGTATTTCCTCTCTCTGAGTTGAGAGATGTTATATTTTCCTTAGTGATTCCTTCTTCCTAGGGTTCCCTCTCTTCTTTGTGCTTGATCTCAACATGGTGCTTTGGCTCAGGACTCTTTCTTAGCACATTCTCTTCTTCTTTATCTTTCCACTTTTCTTCCTCTTTTTTTGGAGGTAGTTCTTCTTCCTAGATCGAGCCCTTTTCTTGGCCAATTAGTGGAGGCTCTTTGAGTATCTCTACATCCACATCAGTTTCAACTATCACCTCATAGATGTGTCCTTCAGGATTGACCTTTTCACCCACATTTTTGGGCTGCTGGTGTAGCTCATCATCCAATTCTTGGTCTGATGTTTCTATTGCACATCGTTCATTAAGAGCCTTAGTGTCATCTTCCAAATAATGCGACTTCTCTGCATCAGATGCCACTCTGTCCAAATTTATGTTTACCCCAGCTTCTAGGTGCTCAAAATAATCATCTTGATCAAAGTCCTTGGGCTCCTCAACTACATCTTATAAACCCTCTCATTGTTGTTATGTGTGACATTTTTCCATCTCTTCCAAGATCTTCATGGTAGCTTCCATATTTGGTGGCTCTATAGGTAGCAGAGGAAGAGGTAAGGCAACAAAAAATTGGGCCATCAGAGCCCAAACTTTGGGGTCAAGGACTACCCTAGAAATTTCATTGGGCATGTTATGCATATATGCCACAAAATCATGTGGTAGAGTAAGAGGTGATATAGTTATTACCAATTTTTCGCTACAACTCAATTGGTGGAGCTGGTTTAAATATTGTTATATTTGAAAGTGGAAAAATACAGTTATTTCTACATATGCTTAAGTGGGGATTGCACTGCATTTATCATTCATCAAGTGAAAGTTATGCAAGTGTTTTGAGATAGTTGATTTTAGAAGTATTGCTCAAGTAATTTACAAATCAAATGGAGTACAAAGCTGAATATACAAATGACAAAGCATAACAAAATGCTTTCATTTATTTCATGAACTGATTCACATTACATGTTTTCATTTGATTGCAAAAATACAAATGATGATATAAATTTTAATTTTAATGCTTTTCTTTCATAATGGAAATGAAAGAACAAAATTGAATATCCACACAAGCCGTGGTTTTAGCCATTTCCATTCATGAGAAGAACGGAAATATACAACTGAAATTGAAAAGAAGATAACATGGGACATATCCATCATTGCCTGAGTTAGTCTTTGTTTGATGCCTTGTAGCTTGCTTCATTCTGCTTCAGCTCCTGAATGTACCTGCAAAATATTGAGAAGAACATCAATTAAGAGCTCGGGATATGAACTATACTACATGCCATACTAACAAAGATATATTTCAATCCTTGCAATGCATAGAACCAACTAAAGGAAGGAACATAAACATGAACTAAAAAAAGAGAAGATCATCATCACATATTGCTTTTATGCTAACATCGTATGTTTCCTTGTGTAGGTATAGGAAAATTCATGTTGTTGATTATCTTTTGAAGACCAATCATGTGGAGAAAAATGGGCTCCCACAAGGGTAGAGCTCGACATGTTGCTCATTATACATTATAGATGGGGGAGTGAAGGAATGCAATTATCATGTTCATCTGAACTATACAACTAAAAGAGTAAAGAAGAATTCATTCATCAAAGCCATTAAGCCAACTTTTCACTCATAACAATCAAGTAATATGCTTTTCTGAAAGCCATAAGTGGACAATTCACTTAAATGAGCTCAATCAATTCAACTGAAATACATCATTTTCATAATTGCAAATCTCAAGTGTTGTTGTATAGTTTGCATTTTTCTACCATGAGTGTTGTTTATGCATCTTGTTTCATGATGTTACAATAGTGTTCATGCTCGTGATGGTGGTAGTGAACATGCATACATAATGCCTCACTAATAAGAGCATTATTTAATAAAGGAAGCATGTTTCAAGTTTCAGATTTTCCATTTCGGAGAGAGCAAGACATTTTTTATTAAATGGAACATAAAAATGCATGAAGAGTGCCAGATAGGAAACAATGATATCATCTAATCAATGCTTGAACAGTACAGGTGAGAAACAATTATGAGGTCCTTGCTTTCTGCCTTGCTAAGGAGATCTTGCATAAAGTTCAAAACATGAAAGGAGGACAACATTTAAAGTGCAAGATAAAGTAACTAGAAACATTTTGATAAAGAGGAACATAAAGCTAGAAGGCAACAGTGAGTGCAGTGCCATGGAGTGCTAATGTCGAACAACTATCATAGTTGTCAAGTGAACTAATCAAGAATTATCAATGTAGGACAACATCATTGAGGGATGGAATTTACAGAGATAGAGATGATTTTTCGGAGTCTTTGATGCTACAACTAAGGGGGGTACAGTACACTATTTCATCTAATGTGGGACTGTGGGGTTCAAATGCATTAAGTAAATAGGTTGTGCATCAAAAATGATCATTAACAACACTGTAATGGTTGAAAGCCAAAGGATTACAGAATGAGGAATCAAAATATATCAAAAAGTGGTGCATTTGAAATTAATTCTTTTTATGTTTTATCCTTCAAGAAGGTTCAAAACAACATGACAATGACACCTGAAAGGTACCAACAAAAGATACATGACAAAATGGAGATGGCTCCAATGTAAAGTAAAGAATGCAATTTCATTTGAGACTACAACAAGGTAAGAATGCAATACAATCATTTTTATTCCTTAAGAATGCATTATGCTAAAGCAGTGCCAATAACAAGGTAGGATTTTCAAATGAATGCAAATATATGGAGATCTCAACAAAAAATGTAGAATGTAATCAAGGGTGCACAATTTTTTTCTTTTAGCTCTCAAAATGAATACCCATATGAGGGCTTTAGTCAAATACTCAGATTTCTTTATATCACGATGTACCCATGTTGGGTTTTTGCATTAAGTACAAAAATAGGTGAATTCCTTTCATTTTCCAGTGAACCCACATGGGGGTTTGATTTTAAATTACAAATTTCTCATTTTTCAAAATACCCACATTAGGGTTTTGAATTAAAAAGAAGATAGTACAATTTGCAAAAATACCCATGTGGGAATTTCTATAGAGAAACAAGATAAACGTTTTCTTTCATTTTCAAGGATACCCATATGGGGTTTTGTTCTAGAAGTGCAAATTATACAATGAAATCTCTTCGGTCGAGTCCATAAAATTACAAAAGAAAAAACATTTTTGTGCATGAGTGGCCACAGCCAAGGAGAAGAGTTTTCAACTTCAAAGTTTCATTTTTGAAATATAAAGCTTTAGTACACATGCTAGACATCAGATTTGAGAAAAACAATGGATATTTCATACAAATTTTTGAACAAAATGTATTGAAAGCATTCAAGCATGGCGTGACCTATATATGGCCTTGAATTTATAGATGAAAATGACATCTTTTATAGAGTATAAAGCTTTTGTAAGATTTTTGTTTTGAGAAATAATGTTCCCAGAAATACAAAACAAACAATGGAGCTTACCATGCACACCTATGGAGCAAAGTGGGTTGTGGCCAGATTCTCTTGAAGAGTTCTCAAACACAACACAAGGGTTGAGCTCTCACAATGGCAACAAAGAGCATAGAAGCAAAGAAAAAAGGAGGAAGCATAGAGCCACGAAATATGTTAGATAATCATCCCATTTCCACGACCTCAAGGCCAGAAAATAGCTCAAAAACAAATCAAAAGTTCCAAAAAATCCCACAGAAAGTCTAAGAACAGGCTTACCTTTAAAACCATGGAGGAATCAACAAAATAAGATCATGGAGGTTTGAATTCCCCTCATCCAGAAGAAACCCTACCTCTCATGGTGGTGGCACTCTTCATAGAAGAAGGAAAACTTTTCAAGTCCAAATGATGCAAAAAAATGGAAAGAATGGTGGTTTTGTTCATTAGGGTTCCTCAAACCCTAAATCGACTTAGGGGATTTATTGCCTTAGTTTCAAAATTTCTATGCCAAATAAAATACCATGGTGGCCAATAAAAATTTACCCCTAAGCTTAAACAATACATGGTGGTCGATGCCAATAATGTCAAACTTTCAATATGTTTAGGTTTTCCTCTCTTGCTTAAGACATTTTTATATGTATGCCTTAATTTCTTAGATATACCTTGGCCATAGTTTTATTCACATTAGCATATATGCCTTAGGTTATCTTTTTATTGATTTTAGAGAAATCAATAATATTCATGCCCAAATTTTATCTATAGAAATCAATCCTTTGGGGTGGGATTTTATCAAAAATAAATGACTAAGGTTTTCTATTTTAAGTGCCTTGGTAAGATATGTGCCTTATCTTGTTTGTTTTTAATTGATTTTATAGAAATCAATTATGATGAGAAGAGATACGCCTTGTATTTTTATGATTTTTAAGAAAATCAAGTATTATAATTGGAGAGATAAGGTAGTGATTTTTTGCAAAAGATTTCAAAATCTTTAATTGCAAAAAATTAATCAAATTGAGGAGATTTAGAATTTGCAAGTCATTGCAAAGCAAGAATAAAACAAGTTGTTTTATCTCTTTTCTATTTTTAGCAGATTTGTGAGTGGTCTTTCTTTGGTCATATTTGAGCTTCCTGATGGAGAGATAAGGTGTTTTTTTTCATGTTAAAAGTAGATTTGATCTATTTTGAGAAGCTTTTCAGTATGTACATGCAAAAGTGTGATTTTTCTACTTTTGTGCAAACTTTTGGGGTAGTTTTTGATACCTTTCCTTGAGCTTTTACCTTGAGCTCAGATTAGGGTTTTGGAGATATATCTTGTAGAAAACTTAGAGTTTTCTCAGTTTAGATTTTAGTTTCTTGCTCTCACACATTTTGGAGCTTGTAAACTTCCTTTGTACTCAATTTCAGACTTTGGCATACTCCTTCAGTTGAATAAAAGCAACACTCTTGTTCCTCAATTTTGTGTCTTTTGTAGTTTTAGTTCGATGTTATATTGTGATTTATGTTTGCAGAGTCCTTATTATGTCCTAGAATTGTAATTTTGGTGCAGAAATTTCATAAAATATAGGTTGCATGTTGTGTTTAAACTTAAATCTTCATGCAAATCAATTTTGTGTTGAGTGTTCATGAGGAATTGTGAAATACTATTGTTTTTCTAAGAGTTGTTTGTGGGCAAAGAACCAAAGTCATCATTTAGTCACCATTAAATTCTGAAGATCATTTTAAGTCATAGTTTTTAATTTCAGTTATCCTTCTCTATCCTTTTTCCCAGAAAGTCATTTAGAATAGGATCATCATTCAGAGAACCAACTCACTCTATAGATTCTCTTTTCACATAGATCACCCACATCTGAAAAGAGTTTCCATGTTTCAATAGATAGTCTTTTTTTTTTTTAAATATGACAAAGGGTGCATATTTTATTGATAACAATAGTAATAGTGGAAATTACAAGCAATGGAGTAGAGAAAGTAGGCAGTAGAGGGAGTGAAGAATGTGATAGTGGGGATGTAGTGGAAGACTAGGATTCAAGTACCATCACTAGAGAAATTGGTGAGGTGGAGGCGAGGTGGAATAATACATCCATGATAGGCGGAGATGAGATGGGAAGAGCCTGAGAGATGGAAGGTGGAGGAGTGCTCAATAATAGCAGTGGCAACGGGAGTGGAAGTGGCAGTTGGTGAATGTGGCTACTCGACTTCTTCTTCATGTTGGGGATCCTCCCCCTGGATGGTGGACATCTCAAGCACAAACGTCCTCATTTTCTTTTCTCTCTTGGATGACTCTCCCTTGGTGGACTTTCTTGAATATACCTTGTGTTTAGGATTATGCTCGGGTGCAACCTTTCTTTTCTTTGACCTTGTCATTGGTGGGGATTTGGGAGCTTCTTCTAATGAGGAATTAGTTGTTCCATTGTCTATTTCACTTTCAATATCGTCCATGAGCTCACCATATGTCAGTTTGATGCCTTTTGCTTTTAGTTGGGTAATCTAGGCTGCTATCCACTACCTCATTCTATTTTCACTCGGTAGTGTCAATATATCAAGGTCAGTGACCTCTTCTTCATTCCAATCTGTCATAGGTGAAGGAAGGTTGGCTATTGTTGGCAACACAAGGGTAGACAACTAAGAGGGTGGGGGTCAATTAGTTGTCAGCAAAATTATACAAATTAAACTTATTCTAGATCTAATATAGGAAACATGAAAGCATAAACAATCACCGTGATCAAAATGCACACATAACACCAAGATTTTTATGGAAACCCTATTAGGGGAAAACCATGATGGACATTAGTCCACAAGATTATACCCTATTAAAAGTATAAAAGAATTATAAATGGGGAATGCACATGCATTAGGAACACTTCCTAGAGCTCACTGCTCAAATACAAAAGGCTTACTACCCAAAGGAAGACTCACTATCTTACAATCACATTCAATTACATCTAGAAGATTTTGAACTGAGAAAATAGCATCTTCTAATGCCTGATTACAGTTTTGGTTAAGCACATAAACACTTTCTTTTGCTCACTCTTCTTCACACTTTACTTCTACCTTTGAAAGATTAGAACATTATTCACACACAACACTCAACATACATTGCACACCATTCCTTCAAATGGTATAAAAAATAAATCATATATATCCACAACTAAGGATAACATCAACTACATGTCTGCCCAACAAAATATAAAATGTGTACAAAATATCAGCCCAAATCAATAAACAATTATCAATGCGCACCAAAAAATGTTGGCCAAAACATAGTAAGGACCCAAAACAACATGTCTTGAACACAAAAAACCTTAAACAATTATTCTTGGAAGATCCACAACACACTACAATCACCCTATTGGCCATGATCATGAGAAACATGAACTCACAAAATAAAATCACCAATCATGAACACAATGATCAATGCAGACCAACAACATAGATAGAGAATGATCTAGAAACATCCACAAGCATCATGAATCACCATAGAAGCATCCACAACAAATGAAATTACTTTAGAATCACATCATCTTTCTTTTTAGGAACACTAACTAAAGCAACAGAACAACTGTTAGAACACATATACTCATAACTCAATAAAATATTCATGCGGACCTCTGAAACTTCAAGTGGATAAACTAGATATACTTTTCAAAAAACCCTTTAATCCACAACCTCTTATCATTAATATACTGAGCTAGCCACCATATTGAACTTCACTGCACCACCGACAACCTACAACTTATTTTATTACAATTTTCTCAATATCCTCAATATATACAACCTTAAAGACATTAATGCCAATAGTGTTGACATCAATGACAACCATATATCAGAAATATCCAACAATATCCCCCTTTGGCATTGATGGAAACACATGATGCAAAAAACACCATCAATGCAACTTTCTCTTAGCACTTTCTCCCCCTTAGATTTTGACTCTTTTCTCCTAACTCTTTCATAATTTTTCAAATGAATCTTCTCCCCCTTTGACATCAATGAAAAAGATACACATTATCTTTCTCCACACAAACTCTAAACCACATTTCTAAACATTTGACTACTCCCCTTGAGTAGTATCCACCACAACATCAATTTGGATCACAAGATATGACTATGAAATGCATGGACTGATGCAATTCAATGCATATTAATTCTGATTAGGAGGGATAATCACCCCTAGTTTCCCTCTGAGATACTCAAAATTATCCTTAAATCCAAGCTTCAACAAATACTTGTCCAATCTGGCATACCATGCTCTTGGGGCTTGCTTAATTCCATACAATGCTTTCTTCAACCAAAAAACCATATCTCCTCGACAAATAATTGAAATCCATCAAAGTTGCTCAATATACACTTCTTCTTCTAGCTCACCATTTAGAAATGCAGACTTGACATCTATCTAATAAACCTTGAAGTTTTTGTAAGTAGCATAAGCAAGAAATAGTCTCACAGCTTCAATCCTAGCAACAGGAGCAAAAGTTTCTACAAAGTCAATTCCTTCCATTTGAGAATATCCTTTACACACAAGTCTGATTTGTTTCTAAAACTTCTGCCTTTCTCATTCACTTGTTTGAAAGACCCATTTAGTTCCACTACATTTTTGTTCAGAGGTCTAGGAACAAGAATCCATGCATCATTCTTTCAATTGCAGTATTTCTTCTTTAATTTCTTTCCACCCAATGTTCATCTTTTCATGCTTCATTAACACTATTAGGCTCAATCTTTGAGAACAAACAATATTCTTCTATAATTCTTCTCCTAGTTTGAAAACCTTTTTTCTTATCACCAATAATTTGATCTTCTGAATGATTTAGTCTTACATACCTTGGAGTCTTAGGGCATTCTTGAACTTCAGGCTCTTTTGTGATCTCACTTTTTGCACTTTCACTAGTTCCTTCCTCTTGATTTTTCCCGATTCACCTAATGATATGAACTTTATTTGGAGTCCGGGAACTTTCTTTCCTTTATCTAAACTATTATTTTAATCATCTGAATCATATCCATAGGTTTTGGAAGGTCTAACTATGTCTTCATGAACCTTGACATTAGCATTTTCAATTCCTTTCCTCAATCTCTTATTGTAGCACCGGTAGGCTTTACTTTTAGTATAATAACCAAGAAATATTCCTTCATCACTTCTAGCATCAAACTTTCCTATATCTTCATCTATTTTGATGTAGCATTTACTCCCAAATATTTTGAAGTATCTAACACTAGGCTTATGACCATACCATAGCTCATAAGGATTCTTACCAGTATCACCTTTGATTTGTACCCAATTGAGAGTGTAAACAATGTTGACTATGCTTTCTCTCAGTAGATATGCAAAAATTCCTTCCAACATCAGTCCCATAACTCTTTTTGAATTGTCCCGTTTCTTCCTTTCCACAACTCCATTTTGTTGTGGGTTCTATGGGGAAGATAATTGTCTCTTTATTCTATGTTCTTCACAAAAAGAATTGAACGCACTGGAAGTGATTCACCGTCTCTATTTGATCTCATACATTTAATCTTCAAGCCTATCTCTATCTCAACCATAGCCTTGAAAATATTGAATTTCTAGAGCTTCAAATTTTTCCCTTTAAGAAAGTAACCCACATCAATCCAGAATAATCATCAATAAGTAACATGAAATACTTGTCTCCTTGTAAACTTCTAACTCTAGAAGGATCACGCAAGTCAGTATGCACAAGCTCCAACACTTCATCTAAACAATTTTGTTTGATTCGAAAAGAAACTATAGTTTTCTTCCCTAATTGACATTCCTTGCATATAGTATTAGTAGGTTTTATCAACTTAGGAAGATCTCTCACTGCCTTAGTAGAACTTATCTTGATAATAGTATCAAAGTTTACATGACACATTCTCCTATGCCACAACCAACTTTCATGAACTTGAGCAATCAGGGAACTTATTCTAGTAGCATTTAGGTGAAAGATATTACCTTTTGTTTTTGTACTAGATGCAATCACATTTCTAGAACTCCCCAATATTCTACATTTTCCATTCTTGAATTGAAGATTGTATCCCTTGTCAACCATCTATCCAACACTTAAGAGATTATGCTTCAAACCTTCCACATATAGAACATCATCAGTATTATGCTTACCATCAAGAGAAATGGATCCTCTTCCACATATTACAACAAATTTGTCATGACCACATCTTACAACACCACCATCATACTTTTATCACCTATCATGTGATGACGAAATCCACTGTCAATCACCCATTCATCTTTTTCTTCAACTTTCGAACTAGAGCTTTCTCCACATTTGTGCAACTAGCAGATTTAGTAGGTACTAGATCATTTTTCTTGATAGAAATAAACACCCATTCATCCTCACTTAAATTCCCTTTTCTCAGATTCATCATCTGTCACACCTTCATCAGCAACATAATAACACTTTCTTAAGAATCTAGGCTTGTTAGGTCTTGGCTTAGGAACTCTTTCCGGACACCTTGAGGAAAAATGACCCATCTTATTACAAGAAAAACATTTAAGAGGAAATTTCCTTTTATACTTACCTCCTCCTCTTGCTTCCCTCTTGACAACAAGTGCTTCAAGCTCGTCTAGTTTTCTCTCTTCTTCAATCTCTCTCATTTCCTGCTCATATATGGAAATTTTTCTAGAAGAACTTTGAATGCAGATTTTGTCTTAGGGAAGAGATTCACCAAACTCACTTAACTCAAAAATTAGTGTTTACCAATCAACATGTCTTTGGTTACATTTGTCATGGTTCAGATCTCCTCAATAGCAGTAGCTTTGTGTTTGTATGCAACAAGAAAGGATCTGAGCACTTTAGCAACAATCTCTAATTCTTCCAATGTTCCACCAGCACATCTAATACTACACACAAGTTCATTCACTCTCTGCATAAAATAAGTGATGTTCTCATCATCACCCATTCTCAACATTTCATATTTCCCTTTCAGGATTTGTAGCTTAGAAATCTTCACATGGGCATCACCTTCATACAAATTTTATAACTTTTTTCCAGATCTCATGGGCAAATTTCAAATGCATTGCATTTGTCATCTCGTATCACAGCACTCCAACAATGCTTCCTTAGACCTGATATTGTACTTGGCTTCATTAATCTCACCTACAGTAGAAGGACCATTTTGTGGGATGATATACCTATTCTTTGTAATTGTCTAGTAAGGTTCATGAATGCATCTCAGATGACACTCCATTCGATTCTTCCATAGAGAATAATTAGTTTCATCAAATCTCAGACTATCCTTCTTATATGCCACATCCTAGATCACCTCAAGCTTATTAAACTTTTTGATGAACCTTCTAATACAATTAAATTTGTTGGCAACACAAGGGAAGACAATTGAGAGGAGGGGTGAATCAGTTGTCACAAAAAAAATATACAAATTCAGTTTATTCTCAAATCTAATATATAAAAATGAAAGCATAAACAATCACCACATCAAAAATGCACATAACACCAATATTTTTTTATGTGGAAACCCTATTAGGGGAAAAACCATGGTGAATATTAATCCACAAGATTATACCCTGTTACAAGTATAAAATTATTATAAATGGAGAATGCACATGCATTCAGGCACACTGCCTAGAGCTCACTGCTCAAATACAAAAGGCTTACTGCCCAAAGGAAGACTCATTGTCTTACAGTCACATTCGGATTACATCCAAAAGATTTTGAATTGAGAAAATAGCATCTTCTAATGCCTGATTACAGTTTTGGATAAGCACATAAACACTTTCTTTTGCTCACTCTTCTTCACACTTTACTTCTTCCTTTGAAAGATTAGAACATTATTCACACACAAAACTCAACATACATTGCACACCATGCCTTCAAATGGTATAAACAATCAATCATATATATCTATAACTAAGGATAACATCAACTACTTGTCAGCCAAAAAAATATAAAATGTGTACAAACTGTCAGCCCAAATCAATAAACAATTATCAATGCACACTAAACAATGTCAGCCAAAACATAGTAAGGACCCAAAACAACATGTCTTGAACACAAAACACCTTAAACAATTATGCCTAGAAGATCTTACAACATGATACAATCAATTTTTCAATTCATGATCATGAAAAACATGAACTCAAAAAAGAAAATCACCAATCACAAACACAAAAATCAATGCGAACCAACAACATAGATAGAGAATGATCTAGAAATATCCACAAGCATCATGAATAAACACAGAAGCATCTGCAACAAATCAAATTACTAGAATCACATCATCTTCTTTTAGGAACACCAACTAAAGCAACATAACAACTGTCAGAACACAGATACTCATAACTTAATAAGATCTTCATGTGAACCTCTGAAACTTCTTGCGGATAAAATAGATATACTTGTCAAAAAACCCTTGAATCAACCTCTTATAATCAATATACTAAGCTAGCCACCATGTTGAACTTCACTACACACCGACAACCTACAACTTATTTTTATTACAATGTTCTCAATATCCTCGAAATAAACAACCTTAAAGACATTAATTCCAATAGTCTCGACATCAATGACAACCACATATCAACAATATCCAAACGTCCCTATTCTCTTTTCTCTCTTGTATGACTCTCCCTCGGTGTGTTGGTGTTTTTTCTTGTAAACCAGGTTTGTCTCCTAATCTACCTATGGAATTGCCAATTCTAATCAAGGGCAACTCAGAGGACCTAGACCAACTGATGAGGATTTTAAAATAACCTCCTACACTTTGGGCTCTGCAAGACCCGGGAGGGTGATCCCTTTAGCAATATCAACAAATTGAAACACATACATAACAAAATATTGCTCAACAAATAATCTCATTTAATGACTCAACATAATAGGATAATACTGAATAGAATTGGTTGTTCATCAGTAATATTAGCTACTTGGAGCATGAGATAACCACAACACTATAACACACAAGGATTTAAAATGGTTTTGAATTTTGAAGATTGGGGACCTAGCTGAAAACAACAAAAATAAAATACTTGACCAGTGCCAGAAAATGGGCTATGGAGTCATATAACTAGCATTCATCCTATAGTGTTGAAAATGTTATGAAGATCCCTACAAATGTTATCACATTATGTCAACCAGATTACTGAAGTTTTATCTGATAACTCTTCTTATAAATCCACTTGAAACATAGTATTCTTGTCACATATGCTGAAGCAATTACACTATGCTATGAACAAAAGGCAATAATAAATGCACCTTGTGCTTCATTAAAGCAATTACATTATTCTCAGAATAGAAGGCAGCAACATATATCACTCTAATGTAGCAAATGTGCATGAAAAGACTTGGACAATCTTATTATTGAATCAAAAAGAGTAGTACATCTCAGAAATGGAGACAGTTATAAGCTAAATGTAAACATGAGAACACAATTCATAACAGACACTTTCAGATTTAATGACTCAATTACATTTCTCCCAGCTATACAATTCTACCTAGAGCTTCTGCCTGAATTGCAGAGCTTTTAGAAATTGGAAACCCCCAGCCTCCTCTTTTTTTTTTACAATGAGAGAAGAAAAGAATAAAAGAGAAATAGAAGTAGCCCTAAGATCAATCTAATTCGTAGATGCCATCTAGAAACTCAATCCACTGTCGATGAACAGTCTACTCAAAACCTCTCTCATCTCTCTGTAACTGAATTTGCCTCCTCATTTTCCTTTGCTAACTCCTACAATAGAAAAAATGCCCATGTGATGGAATTCCCCATTTTACTCTGCTGTTGTAAAATTTCTTCATTCCATTTAGCAACTGCATGAAAATTCTCCTTGTGCTCGTCAAAAATTCTATTTTTATTAAGTGAATAATATATGCCACCATGAAATTCTTTTATTTCTATTTGTTTTATCTGCACCTTATTTTATTCACTTTCCAGTAAATAAAACACTTTACATGATGAACACGTATTCACTATAAAATATCCCTCCAATGCAATTTCATGTATATGCCCAAAGCTTTAAATATTTCACCTGAAATATTTATCAAGGAAAAACACTTTACCCATCCAACATCTCTAATTTTTTAATCTTTTATTTAACTCTCACCCATTCATGTGCTCTTTAAATATTTTCTCCATCTTATGTTATTTCACTTTACAAAAGTGAAAATATTTCAAGAGATTTACAAGGCAACTCAAATTTCACCAGCACCACCATCTTCATTTTAAGAACAAATTATTTACTCATCTCTTAATGTCTCTAGCCATCTAACATATTTTACCCTTATGAAAATTGATGAAAAACTTTATCGAGCACCCAAATATTCCATTGGGCCCACCGCATTAGAAACTCACGGGCAATGCTTTTTCTTTTAAAATATTTCATTCAAAATTGAAATCATCGACACATTCTCCTAATGTTTCACCCAAAAGACTTGACCCGGGCCCACGCCACATGGCGAAATATCACCATTTTGCGATGATTAAGGGATGTGCAGCTTCATATCACAATATGGTAGGGTGTGGCCAGGATGTGGCTGAGTTTCGCTCCTCCTTTCTCCATCATTGATCTTGTTCTAGCTTTCTCTTTTCACACAATGAGACCTAATTTTTTTTATTTTTGCATGCTCTAGCATTTCCCTTCATAGGAGTCAAGGTGGCTAGTTTCTTGTAGCAAGCATGGTGGTCATTCTCTGGAAAATAATTTTCATTTGGAATTCCTAAAGATTCTACAATATGCATTCCATATATATGTTGTGTGCTTTCATTCAATGTTGAACATTTTACCCTCTACAATTTATGTTCATGGCGTTTCCTTTATTTGGATGAGAATTTCAAAAGTTGCAGCTGCTTGAAAACTTTAAAAGCTTTTTATCAAATCCATTTTTCTGTATACTTAGCAAGAGGTGATCTCCTTCTGGACTTGATGATGGTGCTTCTTTTGTTTGAAAGTGCTCTGAAAGCCCTTCAAATGTCCATCATGGGTTTGTATTCCTTCAGATGGAATGAGATATGCCTCCCTTGTGCCCTAATAAATGTGCCTACCCTCTCATTGTCGCACCAAGACATTCACTCGGAGATTTTCAGAGCCATTTCAACAACTTTGTTATATGTGTATGTCTCTGTGATGGTGTTCAATGGGACTGCATTAATAGAGGCTATTTGCCAACAAGATGCGTGCCCTTGTTAATACTATGTCTACTATAAGATCAATTCCCTCTTCTTGTTTGTATAATTCCCATTTGCTACTTTGATGGCTTCCCATTTCTTTCGAAACGGCATTCCATGAGATCAAAGTCTTTGAATATTTTCAACAGATTTTCTTTGCATCGGCCCCTGTGGCATTTCATTTGGATTTTCCTGAGATTTGTGACCTTTCAATATGCATTTATTGAAGAGTTGTTGAATGCTTTAATGGGTATGCATACAGCCTCCTCCATTGAACTTCTTTAGGGCTCACCTCATTTTCCTGAGAATTTCTAAGGAATTTTCAACAATCCATTTTGTATGTGGTGCACTATCCTCCCATTAACATTTTGTGCATATTATACATACAATGGTGGCATGGCTGCCCTGCCTTCATGGTTGCATACCCCCCTCTTACCTAGATGTGTGGTCCTTCATTGTCTGCGTGGGCTTCCTCCAAAACTTCAAAGCCTCTTAAATCATTTCACTTTCAGCATATTTCCAGCACAATGGCATACCAAATTCAAAAGAAAAGTTTTGATGGATGGGCGTACCCTATCCAAATGCACACTATCTAACTTTATTAGCATTTATTTGAAAATTGTTAATGACTTTTCATCAAATCCATGGTGCATATCGCTGCCTTCATTTGGTCCTTTTAACAAATACAGTTGGTGCACTGTGTATTGGCTAGGGCATTCTCTTTTGTGTTGGCACCATGTATATTACACTCTGTTTTCTTTAAATCCCTCCATCTAATCATACTACTTATTTGTTTCCTCTCAAAGGTGTACAACTTGGGATAGAACTCAATTTCCAAATGGAGTCTTCACACGACTCATCCCTACAACTTGATTTTTCACTTACATATGATTTCATATCCATGGTGAAAATCCTCAACATAATTCTCATCCTCATCAAAAGATGTGTATTCATTTGAATATGCACTAGATACTTTCTCGTTAACTTCACTTTTGCAATGAATGCCATATTTATCAGCCATTCACCATATATTGATCCTCAAACCCCGAGATTGGTTCCTCAACACTTGATTACATGTCAGATAGATACAAACACCAAAATTAACTTATGGTCATTGGATATCTCTATGCTTGGACTAGTGTCGTCACTTGTCTGGCCCTGACTATAACACTGCAACACTTACATCTTCAGAACTAAGTGAAGCATGTCGGGTCCCCACGTGGGCCCAGCTAAAAAAAGTTTTTTTTTCACACAAATTTTAGACTCAAACTGACTTTAAATAGCTTTTGAATGCATTAGAAATTGAAAATATGAACTGGGTGCTCTTTAAACCTCACTTTCAGGCACATTTGGAAAATGGTGAAATTGGCCAAGTGGGATCTAGAATCACCCCTAAAAACTAGGCAAATGATCTCATGAATCTATAAAAACTTGCACACATGTAGACATTCCTCCCGAGAACAAAATATAAAAGATGGATCAAGGAAATCAATCACGAGGAAAAAATTATTCGCTATCAAAGTTGCCCTCTTGGACTTTCTGAAACTGTGCAAGCTAAAAACCAATTAAAACTCACTAGATCACCATATTGCAAAAATATCAAATCAACTCCTGACGAGTTGCCACTGGACACTCAAGCACATTTAGGCACACTGAACGTGTGTGCAAGAGGGATTAGCTTGAATCATCATCCATCAAAAGTTATTAACACTTGAAGTTGGCCTCTCAGAAAGGTTTCAGTGTAAAACTAAAGAAATTCCATTTCGTTTTGACTTGCTAAAAATGGAAAATCAGCTCTTGAACCTATGAAAAATGACATGGGAGTTCATCTTGGTATAAAAAATGCAGAACAACATTCATTTTAGCATGAAAATCAACTAGTGGCAAAATGCAAGCTCAAACGGGAAGGTACCTTGCAGAAATGAACGTTTGCAAACTGCAGAACAGTGACAAAACCCTCCAGCTTCACTTTTCGAAACCCCATCAAAACTCACCGTGAGAAGCTGAAAACTGACATGCGGGTTCACATAGGACACATGAGTGTTTTTACAAAGGGATTTTTCTTGAAAAATAGCTGGCTCAAAAACATGACCCTCCAAAGTAGGTCATTCAGGCATATTCATCAGGTGCACTTCTAAAAGTGTAGAGGAAAAAATTTTAAATGGGCATCTCAAATTTGCAAAATTTGAGAGTGCCAACAGTGGCTCTGACTGGGGATGTATGCCCCCTATGGGCATAGCAAGATTCCACATCTCTAGGGAAGTAGACCAAAAGCTGAGTCATCAGGTGTCCTCAAACTATTCTCTTATTCAACCTTCATTTTTCAACTTCATCTGGTGACACCAGGACACCAAATGAAAAAGTGAAATCAGTATTTATCTCTATCAAACACAATTCTGCAAAAAGAACTGATCTCCCTCAACTCATGCTTGCCTCCGTCAAACCACAACATGTGTAATTGCTCCCTTGCAAACATAAGGATTAGGCTACCCTTGTGCAAGTTAGAACTTGCTCTTTGCTTAGCTTTGTCATCAAGTGGCAACCAAATCAAATAAGCCACATCACTACCTCTCTCTTTGTTTTCTACTTTTGTATCAAGTGGCAACATGAGAGGATAGTGAGCAAGACTAGATTCACTAACCCTCTCATAATGATCATGCTTAGAGGAGATATCATGATTGAAAAATGATATGCCATCCTATAGTGTGCTGAGCAGAAATTGCTCATTCATTTGCAACCCCTTCAACTGAGTTGCATCACAAGTTGGTTTTTCTTCATTTAGACACCATAGCCCAAACACATTGTCATGTATTTCAAGATTCTAGAAATCAGATTTATCAGCACCCAAAGTATTTTCCTCTTCACTCAAATCATGACATTCAACAAAAAGGTCAACATCCAATACATGAGAAGTGTTCTCTATTTGAGGTTCACATATGATACTAGATTCATTCTTGAGATCACTATGCAAGTTCATATGGAATGTTTCAAAAAAAGATTCAGACAATTCAGAATTCAACACTGAGCCAAGAATTGCACATTGATTTTTCATATCATGCTCCATGTCTGAATCATTTTGAATGCTATCATCTTCAAGACTAATAGGATCAGCAAATAAATTTTCTTGTGCACTAAAAACTTCATACACACCTTCATCTGATAGGCCTATTGACCCATGTACCAAAGACTCACTGTCATCTAAGAATTGTTCAGTAGCAATGAAGCTAGAACCTTCATTTTCTTGCACTTTAAAGTGTTCATCATTCAAAGGAAACATATCCATTTGCATAATGCGAAGACGGAGAGATCATCAAAGAAAGACTCCATACTTCATCCATACCGGGCTGACAAGATATCCACTATCATTTGTATAATATGGTCGCTTCCACACCTAATTCTCAAAAGGTTTTT